>CM062819.1:1951941295-1952240856 GCA_031772625.1 Pinus tabuliformis | reverse complement strand
CTCTGAGGCGATTCATCTTGCTTAGGAAACTCACTTTCAGCATATGTTGTATAGCTTGTTTCAATCTTTGCTGCATCAGAAACTATTGCAGCATCAGTAACTAGAATAGATTGAATGGTTAAGTCTTTAGCAGGATGGATTTTGGTTTCTACACTGAGGGAAGTAGATAATGCAGAACCAATAGATGATCTCCGAGAGAACTGATTCAAAGTAGGTTTGGATGACACTTTCACATCTTTACTTGAACCTTTTTCTCTATTATTTGATGTAAAAGCAGAAGTCAAGGTAGCCAGTGCAGAAGATTTTCGAGTTAAGCCAACTTTTCGAAGACCATTCAAACTCTCAGGTGTTTGTTTTGTATTTTCACTCGATGTAGCATTAATGTTGAGTACTTGGCTTTTAATTTCTCAACAGCTAGAATAGGCTTTCCTTGGAATCACAAGTTTCTTTTCAAATAAATTCCCCTAGACCACGACCTTGAAAGAATCCCATGCAAAATATCTTGTGAAGAAAGATGGTTCATTTCCCTCAGTAACTATGTAAAGTGGAGTATCTAGAGACAACCCTTCAAACACCGCTGCACGCTCTGTGTATTTTTGTCCAATATCCAAAAAAAAAAATTGTTGCTTCAATTTAGAATTTGCATGCTGACCAATCCAAATGAAAACCACGCTATGAGTATCCAGTACCATGATATTCTCCGGCAACAGGTCATCTTGAGTAAATTTGAAGACTTCTGTAGGCTTCAATATTCCTTTTTCAAATGCACAAGCATACAAAATTACCATGCCAAATGAGAAGTGATGTCCTAGTTTGGAACAAGAAGCAACAGGTAGAATTCAAAGACGCTGCAACCGGATCAACTTGAATTTCTTTACAGTAATTGGCACTTGCTGGTTGCATACTGGTCAATTGGTGCACATTTATAGAGGATACTGTTGTGTCTTTGTACTATGAGTGGGTGTTACTTTTCCACATTGGGTCATAGTTGTGATCAGTTTCTAAAAGGTGTAATTTTGACAATGGAGAATATGACTCAAATTATTGAAGTATTAGAATTATTGAAAACTTGATGCATTATAATGATCATGATATAGTGAAAATTAGCAAGAACACTCTCTGTGATATTAAAACCTATATGCAGTATACACAAGAAAAGGTAGAATTTTTGGAGCTTGAACCTCAGCTTCAGAAAGAAGAATTAAAACAGAGGAGTCATCATTCTGAACCTGTTCAGAACATTGAGACAACCACCCATCAGCAACAAGTCAATATTTTTGAAGTTGATTCAGATCTAGTGCCCAATGAAGTAGCAGAATTGCATACAGATGCGGAAATTTAGCCAACACTTCCCAAGCCAATCATCAGACCTTGGGAAGAGCTTGTCCACAACAAGCATAGAATCGGTCTTGGATATGACAAGGATGTGTCCTTTCATATTCTAGACTACTCCAAACTAGTCCAGTTTCAAAGTGTTGGATTCATTCATGACAGTTCACCTGCTCTTCATGAAAGTTCACCTTCAGCTATTCTAGATTCTGCTCCTCTTCCACAGCAACAGATTGTGAAATGCCAACACTGTGACCGAGTTGACCATCATCACTGTTTTGATCTTCATCCATGTAAGCATTGTCATAAAACCAGTCATTCTTCAAACAAATGCTTCAAAAACAAATCTCTTGCAAGGACAAAGATTTATCTTGGATGGATCGCTTCTTGGCAATGGGCATCAACAGCCAAGAAGATATTCCAGTCACATGTTAGAACTTGTTCTAGAGTATTGAACAATCTTGCAGTTGATTTTTCTCCCTCATCTCACCTTGTATCTGACAGGGGGGGAAATGATGGTCATCTAAAAGCTTCAAAGACACATCAAGCAAGCCTGAGCCACAACCTGCCATACCAGATTCAGAGTTGTAGCCAGAGATAAAGATGCCCCTGAGCATGCCTTCAGTTGGTAATTTGGGACACTTCGTCTAGCAGAAGACTTCAGCTTCTTGTCAATTTCTGAAGAGTTCTAGGAATAGAATTTGGGACACTTCCTCTAGCAGAAGACTTCAGCTTCTTGCCAGTTTCAGAAGAGTTCCAGGAATAGAATTGGGGACACATCCTCTAGCAGAAGACTTCATCTTCTTGCCAGTTTTGGAAGAGTTCCAGGAATTGCATTAAGCATTCCAGAGTTGGTGGTAATCCTTAAACCATCACAGGTTGAGACCTCCCTTTTCAGGTTGAGATTCTCCTTTTATGCAAGGTGAGACCTCCCTTTCATGGTTGAAGGTTTCCCTCTTCAAAACATTAGGAGCACTTCCTCTAGCAGAAGACTTGAGCTTCATGCCAGACTTGGAAGAGTTCCGGGAACTACACTAAGTGTTCCAGAGTTGGTGGTCATCCTTAAACCATCACCCTTATACCAACATTTCAGAGAGCACATTCAGCCTAGTGCTGCCATGCATTTTTTTGCACGTTTTGTATTACAGCTCTCTTCTTGGACTCATACATAACCCTTCGGATTAAGGGGGGAAATGTTGGATACCTAATCCTCTAAGGGTTAGTGTGAAATCCAAATAGACTAAGGAAGTCCAAGAGACCTTGGGATGTGGAACCCAACGGTCACACAATGTACTATAAATGTATATCATTTGTTAATAATAAATGTACCCTAATGTTTTATTTTTCATACTCTTTCTGCCATGTGTGTGTTTAACAATGGCTATGTTTCAGATGCTCAGAAATTGAAATTATTTCCTGCTACTCTAAAAAAAGCAGCCTTGAGATGGTTCACGGGGTTAGGATTTGCTTCTACTAAAACGTGGAGCGATATGAAGGAGACATTCTTATCAAAGTATCAAGACTATTGCAGAACCAGGGACATAAGGGAGGAAGTATTCAGAATGACACAAAAGGAGGATGAGAGCCTGGAGGACTATGTAGAGTGGTTCCACTGTAATTTGCAGAGGTCTAAACACAGTGATTTAGACCATGAGATCTTGAAGACCATATTTATAAGAGGAATGAGGGACGACTGCCTTGATACCTTGAACCTACTAGGAAAAGGGGACATATCTTAGGAACCATTCGTTGAAATTGTAAAGATCTATTGAAGATGTTCTAGAGGATCATCTAAGGAAAGAAGCTCAATCTGAGATGCCTCTGCCTAAATACAAAAATCTTCAGGCGGAGGAGTAACCAGAGCAGATATCGGGAATTTATTTGAAAATTTCAAGACCGATATCCTCAGTACTCTATCTGCCCAGATAATGACAACACGGATCAAGAAAACACAAGCAGAAGCTGATACACCTCTGGTTGTGTTCTGCCCAAATTGTCGGAAGAAACATCCCTTGAGGGAGTGTGAAATGAACAACATCATCTTGTGCAATATTTGTGAGTTGGAACATTTGACGGGTCAATGTCCAGAGCTTCTTAGGCTGAAAGCAATACTTAGAGAATCGGGTGAAGACGTGCAGTCCTCTTATTTCATTGCACCTAGGAGACTATGGTAGCCACGACCTCTAGGTATGTCCCAAGATTTTTCTTCTTTCAATTCATGGAACAATGCATATAATACTCAGCAATATCCATGGAAATATTCTGCTCCTTCTTTAGCACAGTTTCCTTCACCCTGGAACCAGTGGTCCCCCTCTTCCTCTACCCAATATCCTCCATCTCAACCATACCCTTGGAATTAGAACTGGAGGGGGGATGCCCAGAATACAGCTTTACCTGGATTACCAATGCAACAACATATACAATTGCCTCGTTTCCAAACTCCTACTCCTACACTGCCTGTGCGACCCCAACTACCTGTGTAACCTAACCCTAACCCGAACAATAAAGCATCCCAGGGCATAGAGGCTCCGACTACCTTCCAGACTTACCTGATTACCCCCGTGGGACTTAATGCAATTTAATTGCGATCGGTAAGGTAAACCAAATCACTCCCCTATCATTATCGAGGAGGAATGTGAACCTTCTAGAGGAGATATCGTAGATCCTAAGGCATCTGTTACACCTATAACAACTGATACAGAGTAAACTGTGACGTCTGTAATAGCCAACCCGCAAAGGACTGTTACTCTTGTAACATCCAACTCGGGTAAGGCTGATACACCTGTAACAGCCGACTCAACTGTTATAACTCTGAATCCTCCGTATCCTCAGAGATTAACTGAGCATGGAATGGCCTCACAGCCTGAAGCTGATTTTCTTAGGGTGTTGCAAAATTTTCATGTACAAATTCCTCTGTTGCACGCTGTTAAAGAAGTACCTATTTATGCTAAAACAGTAAGATATTTGTGCATTAAGAAACCTAGGAGGAAGCCTAAAGACCCTGCTACTATACATGTGATGGGGAATTGTCTGAATTAATGTCTGCTCAACCTCTTCTAACCAGGTATAATGATCCAGGAAACCCTATGGTTACTGTCTACATTAATGACCAGCCCATAACTAACACATTGATCAATCTTGGGGATGTCATTATGTGATAACAAAGGATATATTTACCACCCTGGGGCTACATGGGCTTAGACATACTCCTACTGTACTTGAATTAGCAGACAAGTCCCGTGTTAAACCTGAGGGGGTGTTGGAGGACATAGTAATCACAATAGGCTCCTGGAGGTATCCAGCTGACTTTCTTATCTTATAGTGCAAATCCAACTTGGGGGGACATCCTTTGATGTTAGGGAGACCTTGGATGTCCACTGCATATGCATTTATAGGATGCAGATATGGATCTATGGTGATCTCAGATGGCTAGGCTACCAAGAATCTTAATCTCTACCCCCCAAAACCAAATGTGGATTTACGTAACCCCTGGTGGGATGAGTTTGAGCCCAAATCAGATCTTTCCCTACTGCTCCTCACTCTGGGGAAATCCCAATATTTCAAGGATGAGATAGAAGATTATATCATCAATGGTTTTGTTAGTAACTCGCTTTCTGTCGCTTCCATTGAAAATTCAAAGGAGGAAGAGGAGGTAGAAGATATAGATTTTGAACAAATGGGAACCACTCTGAATACTGATAACAGTCCAATTGAAATAGAACCAGGAAAGTTTCTGAACATTAACCCCAACTTGACTGTTGAGCAAAACCAACTGTTTTTACAACTGTTACAAAAATACAAAAAGGCATTTGCATTGGACTATGCAGATATGAAATGGATTCATCCCAACCTGTGCACTCACCACATTTATTTGAAATATGTTTGAAAACTAGTTAGACAACCACAGCGCTGCATGAGCCCTGGGAGGTAGTGAAGGAAGAATTACAAAAACTCCCTAGTGCTAACTTTATTTATCCGATATTTGACAGTCAGTGGGTGTCTCAGTTTTTCATCATTCCTAAGAAGAATGGCAAGTGGAGAGTCTATGTGGATTACAGAGAACTCAATAAGGCCACTCAAAATGATCATTTTCCTTTACCTTTTATAGATCAAGTCCTTGACACCCTTTCTGGAAAAAGTTTTTTTCATTTCTAGACGGGTTTAGTGACTACAACCAGATACAGATTTCCCTGGAGGATCAAGATAAAACGAACTTTACTTTCCCTTAGGGAACTTTTGCATACAAAGTACTCCCTTTTGGGCTCTGCAATGCACCAGCAAACTTTCAGAGGGCAATACTCGGAGTTTTTCTAATTTGTTGAATGACTGCCTTGAAATCTCCATGGATGATTTTACACCTTATGGTGATGCTTTTGAAACAACATTAGCTAATTTAGAAAAATTGTTGGAATGTTGTGTACTGAATAATGTTGCTTTGAGCACTGAAAAATGTCACTTGATGATGACTGAAGGAATCGTTCTATGACACTACATTTCTGTTGAACGGATCAAGGTAGACCCTGCTGAAATAGAGGTAATTCTAAAAATTCCAACCCCCAAGGTGCAAAAAGAGGTACGTACTTTCTTGGGACATGTAGGGTATTACATAAGATTTATAGAAAACAAATTCAAAAATTTCATCGCCGTTATTTTCTTTGCTCATGAAATATGTTGACTTTTTGTGGACAAGAAAGTGTGAGCAAGCCTTTTTTAAGCTAAAATGTTGTGTATCAGCAGCTCCAATTTTGTGAGGACCTAATTGGGAACTGTCGTTTCACATAGCTACAAATGCATCTGATATTGATGTAGGTGTTGTTTTGGGCCAACTGGAGGACATGAAACCTTATGATATTCACTACATAAGCAAAACTTTGACTCTAGCTGAGCTCAATTACACAGTGACTGAGAATGAATTCTTAGTAGTAATGCATGCCATCAATAAATTTCGACGTTATATCACCAGGTATCAAGTATTTGTATACACTGACCACTCTGTCATTCGTTTTTTAATGAATAAGTCAATTACCAATGGTAGAATTACACGCTGGTTATTATTGTTACTGAAATTTGATATCACAATTGTTGATAAACTTGGAAAATATAATGTAGTAGATGATTTCCTTTATATGTTAGCTATTTATGAAAATCTCATTCCCACTAAGGATTCTTTCCCTGATTAATATCTCTTTGCTATTTCTACTGACTCACCTTGGTATGCAGATATAGCCAATTAACTTGTTGCAGGGAAGTTTCCACAATACTTGTCCTCCAAGGAGAAGAGAAAGATCATACAATAGAGTGCTACCTATACCTGGATAGATGGGAATCTCTATCACACTGGACTAGATTTCTAGAGCAGACATTATGTTAGGGAAGATGAGATCATTGATATCATTAAGGCTTGTCACGAGGAACCTTGTAGAGGAAACTTCGCAGATAAGCAGACAGGATACAAAGTCATTTCGATAGGGTATTATTGGCCAACAATATTTCAGGATGCCAAGAAGTTCGTGAAAGGATGTGGTAGTTTCCAAAGAATGGGATAACCACTGCAATCAGATGGGATGTCATTACAACCTCAAATCATCTTAGAACCTTTTGAGAAATGGGCCTTGGATTTTGTGGGACCAATTAATCCTTCATCCAGATAGAAATCTTACATCTTGATCTGCACTGACTATGTGACAAAATGGGTTGAGGCAAAAGCACTAACTAGAGCCACGAAGTAGGCTGTTTCAGACTTCCTATTTGAAGACATCTTTGTCCGTTTTGGTGTACCTAGGGAGATAGTCACAGATGGAGGGCCCCAGTTTACATCCCATATGATCAAGAAGTTGGTTGAAAAATACAAAATCCATCATAGAATCACAACACCTTATCATCCACAAGCGAATGGCCAAGTGGAAGCACCAACAAAGTCATGGAGGGGATTCTTACCAAGAACGTGGTCAATCACCGAAGGAATTGGGCCGATAAACTTCCAAAAGTGTTGTGGGCATAGAAGACTACAAGGAGGAATGCCATGGGATTTTCACCATATGAACTTGTTTATAGTAAAAATCCTTTATTCCCTATTGAGTTCGAAATCAAGACATTGAGAACAACATTGCAGGTAAATTTGGATCTGGCTACAACACAAAGGAAGAGGTTGAACCAGCTTAATGAATTGGAGGAGAAACTTCTAGCTTCTATCCAGCAAACAAAGATTATCCAACAGCAGATAACTAAGTGGCATGACAGGTTCATGAAGAAGAAGTTCCAGAATGGATATTGGGCTCTCTTATATGACTCAAGATTCAAGGACTTCAAGGGTAAGCTCTGCACTAGATGGCTAGGTCCCTATGAGGTAGATGCAGTATTTGACAATGGGACTATAAATTTGGTTACCATTGACAGTGTGATGACATCATTGCTTGCAAATGGGAACCGTCTTTGGTTATATCATAAACCTGCTTCAAGGGATTCATTTGTCAACATTGTCATAAATTCGGATCTCCAGATTACAGGAGCAGGGGAAAACTCCCCTGTGCTACCAAAATTCTAGTTTTTCAATAAGTGTAATAGCTGAAAACCAACCGTTGTTGGTGGCTGTTACACCATCCTCAATAAAAAAAGAAGAAAAAAATCACATAATAAAAAAATTTGGCTATGAAAACCTTTTCCGGGCGCAGAATGACAAATTTTGTAGCAGTTGAAAACCACTTCGTGGCGGTTGTTACACACTGTGTAACAATAATTGTTATTTCAAATCATACTCTACAATAATGTTGTTACATGACCTTTCTTTTTCTTTGTTTTTATCTTTTGTAAAAATTAATATTATATAACAGTCGTCTTGGTTGTTACATTTGTAACAACCGACGAATTCTAGAAATAATCTGAGTAAATTATCTATTGTAACGTACATCATGCATCATTGTGGTTCAGAAAGTAGTTTCCTTGACAGCCAGAATTAAGTTCGCACGCCTCACCACCAACGTCTTCTCCCCACGTCACACCAGGTACGTTATACAAAGGTAATATCGTTATCTACTTTTATTCAGTAAGTATGGACATCTAACGCGATATCCCTTTTGACGGTCGAGGTTGGCTGTCACATTTATGTTGGGGCGGGTGAAATATATGGTGACATGACCTTTGCATGACCTGTGAGTATTTAAAAGCCACAACCAAAGCATGATGATCTGGTAATCATTGTCACTTAATGATCGATCATGCCAAAAAAAGGAAATTGTACGTTCGACTAGACCTCCCATAACCTAACATTAATAAGGAAACATTACCGTGCAGTACAAATCACGATCGCAAATCTTAATTTGACCCCCTACTGGAGCATTGCATCCCCATTCAGAGTGCGTAGAGAAGTGGAGAAGAAAAGTTGCAAGTCTAAAACAACTGAGTAGTGTGTCGACTGCTCTAGAACTTCTAAAGGAGGGAAAAAGAAAGGAGAAAAACATTGAATTTGTGTAGTGATGGGTGGAGCAGCAATTTGACATGAACCAGGGTCAACAGAGGCTTTGGAGAACTACCCCAAAGCATGTCAAGTTTTTAAAGTCGCAGGTTGGTTTGATTTTTTCCAAAGGCTGGAAGGATCATACAGGGGAATTGCCATGGAGTTCGCGAATAATTTAGAGAGGAATCAGATGGAGGTCATGGGATTAAAGGTGGAGGTTATAGAAAGGGTAATTTCCCAAGTGACGACATTACCAATAGAAGGAAAAAGGTGGTTTAACAAGAAAGTGAATGACCCCTCCTTGAAGGAGGATTTTCTCTAAGGGGAGGACAAATTGGTGAAGAAGGGAAGGGGGATTGACAAGTTGTCACTTCCCCAACCATGGGAACAATGTCGCCCTTTACCTCATCAAGTATATCACCAGTGAGGGAAGGGTAAAAAATCATATTCATTTACTACTTTCCATTGCTAAACCACCTTTGGCATCAACGATTGATAAATCTTCCCTATTTTTTGCTGGAAAACATCAAGCATATGGTCGCAGCCATAAAAATAGTTGTGCATCCAGAGACATGCGTCACAAACCATGGCCTCATTAAGCTTATTGTGCTGGATGCCCTAAGTTGTCATGGCAGGAGTTGGGAGGAATTCATGAGAAAGAAGGCCAGAACTACCCACAAGAAACAAACTGGGAAGTTTGAGGAAGCTCCAACGGCAACGAAGGAGTAGCCCCATACCTTGAAAGTAAGGGTTGGAAAGAGGCTAGTTGACAAGCCAATTGGTGATAGGCGGCCAAAATAGAGAATAAGGGTTAGTGGGCACCCAGAGTCCCCATCCATGTCTAAGAAGAACAACGAGACAACACAATACAAGGATGAAGAGTAGGCTCAATTGGAGGAACCTTCCTCACCTGGTAAAAACGAAACTCAATCCTTGCTGTTAAAAATTGAAAATTTGGAAAAAGAGAATGAAAAACTAAGGGAGCGACTAGCAGAGGAGAAGGTAGAGGCAAGGGCCCCAGGGTTAGACACTCTAGTTGAGGTTGTAGATAGGTTCAGGAAGGGAAATGTCCCAGGTGTTGTGTGCACGGCCTATGCTAAGAAGCTAGTGGAAGCGGGGTATAGAGTCTGTGCAGTGGACACCATCTCGAGGACAACACAAATCGAATCCTGGGAAGCTGACACACAAAAACACATTGAAGATGTGTTGTTACACAAGAACCAGTAGCTGAGATGGAGTAGTCCACAAAAATTAATTTGGCAGCTGATACACAGGAACCCTTGGTTGACACTGATGTTACATAAGAACTAGCAGTGGAGACAAAAGTCAACCAAAGGGAAGAAGGAGAAGTTGATATCCATGAACCTGTGGTTGACACTACTATTACACAAGAACCAGCAGTGGAGATAAAATATTACCAAGGGAAAAATGATACACAAAAACCTGTGGATGACATTATTGTTACACAAGAACCAGCAGTGGAAATGGAAGCTAATCAGGTAGAGAAAGAAATTGTTAAACAAAAATCCATTGATGACATTGATGTTATAGAAGAACCAGCAGCCGAAATGGAGTAGTTTCACCCTCGGGAGGTTGTTACACCCTCGATTGTTATTGCATGTGGGAGAATACCAGGTCCTGACAAAGCATGGTGTTCTAAAAGAATGTTGTTGTTACTAGAGTTACAGAAATGGAAGTAGTAGGCACTCTCTCTACAAGATGGAATGATCTTGCTCAAGGTACACAAAAGGATGATGGATTCACTCAGGGAGAAATTGTTAAAGGAAGAGTGGGAGAGAGAATGGGAAGCGCGGAGACATAAGGAATCCATGAAGAAAAGGACGAACAACTGCAGTTGTTACAGCGGCAGGTTCTGAATCTAACAAATGACAAGACGAAGCTTCGTGAGCTTGCCTTGAACTTGCTAGGATGCAGACAGACTTCCCCATCATATCCAGTGTTTCTCTAGGAATGTTATTATTTATTTCAGTTAAAAGTAGTCTTTGAGATAAGACCTTATTTGAATTCTTCTACCTGTACTTTTCTTGAAATTTTTCGTACTTGTGATTTTGATGAACAGAGCTTACTTTGTGAGCTATTTTTTCATAATATAATGTGTGAGTATTAGATATCATTTTGGGATTCAACTGCGTTAAGTAAGTCATTCACATATGACCATTTCCATGAGAGGTAGTCGTAACTGACTAATTTCTTATGATTTTTGAATAGTTCACTTAGCACTCATTGCATCGGGTGATGCTCACAGGGGTGAAGAAGTGGAATTCAAACTAGTGAAATGAATCACATAGCATCAATCATCACTTCCGGGGCTTGCACCCTGTAACCAGGACTTCCCAGGAGGTCACCCGTCCCAGATCTCCTCTGGCTCAAGCGTGCTTAGCTGTGGAGTTTTCCCCACAATCAAGCCCACTTAGCTTGCTACCCCATTTGCAAAACCTTAGCAAGTATTGTGCCTCATGAACCATTCAAGTAGAGATCCCTTCACTCTTTTTGAATTTAAGCATAAATATGGTAACAAGTGTCTTCTCCTATATGGGATATTTTCAGCTGCAAACTTTCCTTTCGTTTATGAGAAACCAAATCGAATGGAATTTTGCCATGAAATGAGTCGAAACTAATGAAGAAAGGGCAATATTATGGGTTAGAGCAAAACCAAGAATGGTTTATGAACTAAGGCGTGAGTTTAAGCTATTCCTTAGCACCTCGGGGGTCAGGGAACATTCAAACACTTATAGAAAGAAGATTGTAAGGATTTGCCTCAATTTGCATGCATAGATGAAAAGCCGAGCGCTAGTAGGGTGCCTTAAGCGCACTGAGGCCTGTAGCGCTGAATTGCAAGAAGGAGATCCTTTTGAATATAGAAATTTTGCGGTTGATGTTACACGGGTGCCCAAGTATGCTCGGGTAGTGCGGACAGTGGGGGCATTCTGGATTGGACTCGAATTTAACTTTCCTTTGATTTGGTTACCAGTCGAAGAATACCAGTTGGACTACTGCCTGTGCGACTATGAAGAATAATCCTGGCCATGACAATTGATGGCTATTCAGGGGCACAGGGCTCCGGTCAAAGACACTGCTCGTGCTTATAATTTTACATACTTGCATCGGGGGTATAACAAGAGAAGTTGAGGTTCTCCATGGGGATATGAAGTTTCTTCAGTTGGGGGGAGATGTTGGGTGTGACTTTTATACCCATTTTCTACAATTTCTTTCCCTAGTTTTGATCATCTTTTCCTCCAGGCCCATGAAACTTCACATGTTAATCACCCTTTTTCTCATTTATACAGCCTATTCCACTGTCATGGTATTTTGCCATGTTTTGCTGAATATTACGATACAATATTCCTTTTTATGGATAACTGGGGTGAGCATTGGAGAAGTATTTTGGAACCTCTTCTCTTTTTCAGGTGTTGCTTACGGGGACGAGTTTATGGAGTGAACAGGCCGCGTTGATCGGTTTCAGAGCAGGGTAGAGAAGATTGTTGTTACACCCTATATGATGTTATAAGTGGTTGTTACACACTGTATGTTGTTACAGGCTACTGTTACACCACATGCTGATACAAATAACCATTGTTAACCGAGGATGTTGTTACCCAATGATTGTTGTTACATCCCTAACCGTCATTTCACCACAGGATGTTGTTGTACTGTAGTTGGAAAAGTTGTGGGTACTATTCCACACAACAGTTGTTGGGGTTTATGAATTGTTTATTTAGAAGCAACAGATCCAAGCAGTTGTGACTTTAACCAATGTATCTGAGAGGCATTTGTATTTAGAAATAAGTTATAACTACTTCTATATTACGATCAGCATGAGAATCGTGAGATTCTCATGACTGATCTATTCCTGATTTCGGGTATGTAATAATTATAAAAGGAACTCGATTTCTCATGTATAGGGACGGCATATAGAAAAGCACTTTTACTCTGATCTTGTAAATTTTATTTTTAATATTGAAGTCACTACGGTGATGTTGTTATTGCTACTTATCTCATTCTTTAACTAATCTTGTTTTTATTCCTGCGCTCCTGCTAGGGAGAAAGGCCCTCCTCTTTAGCAGGGACTGCAGCGGTAGAAGTAGTTGTATATTATTGTTTTATTTTATTGTCGTATGTTTTTCTTTTTGTTGTTGTATAAATTGTAAAATACATCCACTTTAGTTCTAGATTATATTATGTTGTTACACTGGTTTGATTAAAACAATGATAGTGACCAGCTGGTGTAGTCATTAGTTCATTGTGTGGCGCACCCTTGTTCTGGTAATTGTGAAGTGTGATTTCATTTTTGTGGAGTGTTTCAATTTTTGCATGAATGGTTTAATTTCTGCAATTGATTCAATGACATCCTTTACTGTTTCTTTCTATTTTTCATTCTTGGATGTAGTGTATTGACACAAATAGTGAGAACTCCATTGAAACATCAAGACCTACCCTAGGTTGACAATTAAATGTTGCAGTCTTGGTCAATTATGATTGACTAAAACATCGCTACACCAACATCAAAATATTTATGAGATCTTAGATTCCATTAGTGTACCTTAGATTATAGATAATAGAATCACAAAGATATCTCAATAAGAAACTATCCAATATATCAGGCTCATCCATAGATCGACTCAAAGTCTTGATAGTGAGGCATATGACTGATAGGGTGTTTATCAAGAACACTAGGGATCCCACAAGATATACATATGCATACTAGCAACATTTCCATCTCATCATACCTATAAGTGCAGGGAATAATGCATTAAGGCTAGATCTCCTATCTTGACTTTAAAAGTAAACTCCCTCTTACATTGATAAACGATAGGGTCATCAATCAAGCATCATCAATAACTTCATATTTACAATCCAATCAACATGGTTTGTCCATAATTCCCTCTGAATATAGGGAAAGTGACCTTGCCAAAACATAATTATTGAGCCACCTATAACCTATCCCTTTCCTTAGGTCCATGTTCCAAAGTCATCAATCATAATCATGCAACTTCCATGCAGCCTCTCAAGTAATAGGGATATATCAAGGCATCATTAGAGTCATCATAAGCATAATCAACTACCATGACTTGCCTTCATCAATAGACATCGGGCAAGAAGAGTCATCAGGTCATATTGTTGGGGATTCTATAGCTCCCTCTGAAGCCTTGCTTCATGTGATCATTCTAGCTTTCAATCATGAGCTGCTCATGCAAGGATGTGACTTTCCACAATGCAAATGCAACAAAAAACTTCTAGGAAGCTTGCTTCAGATCAGAGAGTAAACTCTGAAGAATCATCATGGTCCTTCTTCAACTAGAGTGAAGAAATCATCCCATGAGATTGTCCCAAAATAACTGCATTTTCCTTCACTGTTAGATGACTGCAACCAATGCATTAAATCACCAAATCTATGACGGGGAGGGGTCCTTCACATCCAAACATATTATATATATAGTTATTCGGCAAGGACTGAATTGCATCTAGTAGCACTTCTTATTACTTTTCATTTGTCTACTCTATATTAAGTAGTGAAGGAAATATATAAAATTAAGGAAAAGTCTACCTCATGTTGGGCTATAGATCCAACAATAATAATATAAATAATATAAATGTTTTTAACATACTAAAATATATAGTAACATTTTTATTTCAATTATCTAAGTTTTTAATTAAATAAATTTTAATTAAAAATAAATATAAAAACATTAAAAAAATCAAAATAATTATAATATTGAATTTATATCATTTCATTTTGGAAAGATGCATTTTTTTAATAAAACCATTAAAAAAAAATACTAATTATGAATGAAAATAAAAAATATATATTAACAAATGGATATTAATCATAAATTAGCTACAAAAAGTTCTTGTAAGAAAAGGAAAAGCTCATTACACCATGTAGGTTTTAATCCCGTACAGAAATTAGCTGCATAAAAATTCTAAAAACAAAAAAAAACAATGGCGAGAGCATAAAACATAAAACATACATACACAAAGATTTTCCCCTAGATCCAAAAACCGAGACTACCATATTGAGTTTTCATTATGTTCCTTTCAATGTTACAATACATATATATACATGTCGAAGCATCCATAAACCCCAATCCATTAACCCTGGATTAGAACATAATCGTAGTTCCCTTGATAGGATCTACAAAATACCATGGACCGAAAACCATTGTGCCAAAAACCATGTGCGAAATCCATGCACAAAACCATAGGTAGGTCCGCCCACCTAATATAGGGTCCAAAAAAAAAATTCTCGAGGCGCTGCCCCGGACCCTGTGTAGGGGGGATATTGCCACCCTGCATACCCCCCTTTGAACCCTCGGTAGTGTCTGACGCAACGTAAAAGGGGGACTACTGACCCCCCTATAACTCCCCCACTGATCCAGGTCTGGGTGTGAAGAAGGACCCTTCTAAGACCTTTTATTTTCGTGATGTGTTAAATTGAATTTTTAAAAGAACATAAATGAATACATGTGCATGCTGTAAAGAAGAGGAACATGTCAATCATCATTAACATAAAAACAAAAGGCGTTGATAATGGAAATCGTCCAGGAGGGACTACATCTTCGGGCCCCGATGTCAAGATGGTGTAGACCGTTGCATTAAGTGTTGTCAATAGTGATGATGTACACAGGAGATGATGTCGCGATCATACAAGGAAAATTACCTCATGCAAGAGTGGCTCCAAGAGATGTTCCACTACATGAACTCTCAGTCAAAAGAATCCTATCAGTATGAAACAAAACTCATGCACGATGAGCATCCCACCAATATGGCACAAAAGGGATCTCAAAGAAAACATGCATGGAGACACATGAGTATCCCATCAACATACAACAAAGGGATCTCAAAACACAACATGATGAATCATGACAACAAGTACATCACATAGGCAATTCCGCGTCATATCAAGCAGGAATCATGAAAATGAGTAAGAAACAAGATCCCACATCAAACATCAACAAGGATCTGTGCAGCACAATGCATAAAGAAGAAGTACATGAACACATCATATACCTCACAACCAAGGGCCATCTGAAGAAGTGGATGTCAAACTACTGAAGCTGCTCAGACCATCGATCTCACGACATCAATCGCATGGGGATGACTGCTCGCACATGAATGTTGACACATGCATTCCACTTAGAAAAATGGTTGAAGAATAGAATGAGAGAATGATAAATCTGAATGCACCATCATATTTGTGGCGTCGAATAGTGCAAAATCGACTATCCAAAATATGAATTCTGAGAAGTTGAGAATCTGGGGTTGAAGGAATCTTTTAGATTCCCCCTAGATTCCTCAAAGATTGTGCTCCATGGGTGGACTGGAAATCTGTAACTCCAAAGGTGAATCTGACTTTTCCATTGCGATCCCTGCAGAAAACCATGAAAAACAACTGTAAACTTGACGGTATTCCAACATGGAGAAAAATTACCTCCTCAGGAAAATTGCAAGGATCATGGTTCTGCTCCCTGTTTTTGCAGCAATCATGGTTCCATCCTCATACTGAAAATGGCTGAAAAATTTAGAACTCTAATGGAGACACGGACATGGCCATTGCATTCGTGGTGTCGAGAGGTGCTGAAACCGTATAAAATTTGTCAAAATCTGACAAGGTGAAAAAATTTCCCTCCTACAAAATTCTGCTAAGCCATGGTTCCACCTGCATAAAAATTAATTAAAAATTAATCTATCTCGGTTTCTGTGCCTACTCCTGGTTCCTCCATCTGGACTCTCGTGCACTAAAGAAATCTCGGGTTAATATAAAATACCTAGCGGATTAACCAAGATGACGGTTTTGGCTTGTTGGTTAAAAATTATGGTTTGTTGAGGAGGGGTCGGGTGGTAAAACCCCGCCCCTCCCATTTTTATAACATACGAACGGCATACATATTTTTTTGTTTTAAAAAATGGGTGGGTCGGGTCTGCATTGGGCGGCCCACCCATACCCTCCGCAACCGTTGCATTAACTGTTGGTTTTGATGCATTACGTTATATGGTATGGTCGTTGGTGTATTAATGGTATTGTTTGGTTGTATAGTTATGAGGGCGCCCGGTGGGCCGGCCCAGGTGGTCAGGCGGGTTCAACTCCTATTGGCCTCACCTTAGTTAATTCGTATGGTGAGTTGGGGGTGGTGGGTTTGGTGGCCCCCACCCCCTTTAATTATATTTTTTTTGTTTTAATACTAACAAATGCACCTTTTTAGAAATTTGAATTTTAGCCGTAGGAGTGCATGTAACGAGGCAAAAAATTTGCCCAGAATCTAGCTGGAGTTGGCTGGAATCCGGTGGCTAGAAAAAGTCCAAATTGTGGCCTCCTTAAGCCTGCCCAGTCATCAAAAAGTCAACCCAACTTTGACTGCTTCTAACTTTCGCATCCGAACTCGGATTGATGAATCGTTCACACCGCTACGATCAGGACGATGAGATCTACGCTCTAGTCCTAGTTCGAAAGCATTATGATCACTTTGATTTTTGAGCTTTCCTGAGTCCTCCTTGTCCTGTGTGTGTCTCTGGAGCCACCTAGATCAATCCTCTCCACTAAGGAGCTTTTGGTCCTCCAAAAGTATGAAAAATAATCTGCAACTTCTTTGTACCTTGTCTGCATCACAAGCATCTTGAAAAGGTCTCGATTCCATCTCCTTCACCTTTGTTCTTCAGAGCCTTAAGCGACGAGCCAACACCTGCTACCTCTGCAACCTATAGTACATTGTTTTGCAAATTACATGCTTGACTTTTATGACCAACTAATGACCCAAATGTCCCACAATTGCCACGAGTTTATAACACATACTTGGTGGTTAAGTTTACATCAAGATGGACGCAAGACCTCAGCTATGACAAGAAGGCCAAACTATCATTGTTGCTTCAACAAGTGATGGAAAACACATCATCACTGCAACACATGATTTACAAACATAAGGCCAAACAATATTGTTTTGACAAGTGATGGAAACATAACATCACTTTCATAGTTTAACATGCGACACCAAATAAGACTTGACATCATTGTTGTTGAAGAAGTGATGGAAAGCACATCATCACTTTTACATTTTAAAATGCAACAAATGATTCACAAAAGCACAACCATGAAACAACAACATATCTAGAAACCATTTTTCACTTATCAATTTGAATGGGTCTCCTCCTTGTGGCAGTTTTTCTTGTCGAAAAATTGCTTCACCTGGTTCATGCACCGACACTTTGTCTTTAAGGTGTTGCTCTGAATGTAGCCTCCAAAAAGTGGCTCTTTGATGGCCACTTCTATCGCAATGACTGCAATAGGTTTTCTTCCTCTATATCTGCTTAACCTATTTCTTTTCATGCTGTTGAGAGGGTCTTTCACGCCTCATCCTTTTGTGTGCTACCATTCTTTTCCAACACTTAGAAAATGTATGGTTATGTAATCCACAAAAGGTGCATGTTTTTTGATGCCATGTTTTACGTTCATTATTATCAACCTGATCATAATCGAAATGAACATTTGAATATCGAAACTGGTTATACCTTCCCTTGCTGTCTCTAATGTCAGTATGGCGATGAGATCTTGCCTCGGCTCTTTCCCTGCAATGGAAACTGCCATTGGATGATGGGGATGTGTTCCCATCATTCTCTTTCCTCGACGATTTCAACGATGTCTCGGATGACTCTGACACCTTCGAGCACTCTCCTTTAGTGTATCTCGAGCCTACAAAATAATGTTCGTACACAACCTCCAAAGGTTGATTTATGCCTTGGTTATTAACACCAAGTTCTTCTTTCTCCTCGTGCCTCATCCTTCTAAGGAGCCTCATGTTTGTCCCTGTAATTGGGATCTCCAAATCTCCCACAGAATTCATACTATGTGTAGATGAAACCGAAAGGAAATCAACATTTTTTACCTCCTCTTTCGATTTGGAAAGAACTGATGAGGGTTTCTCATCATCCATTGTTGGTGGTTCGCTAACTGTCATGGCGCATTCCCCAACTTCCTTTCTGAGATACCCAAGTCCTTCCTGACAGGGTAATTCTTCTACTTTGATGGGGTTGACAATGCCTTGGCCATTAACGCCTAAGCCTTTTCCTTCATACCCCATTCTCTTCAACAGTTTGGAGCCAATTCCCGAGGTATGATTTTAAAAAATAGTGAAATCATCATCAGGAAACATACATGAAGATGGACAACTACTTTTTACCTCAAATGGGTCTCGCTGTAGTTTTTCCAAGGCCTCGTCCTTTGCTTGCAGCTGTCGTAGAAAACTTTTTTTTTCCTCTTTCTCTTCATCTAGACGCATCTTCAATTTAGTGTTTCTTGTTTGAAGATTATGTTTGTTTTTATTCAATTCTTCCAGGGCCTCTTTCGTGGCTTGAAACTGAAGCTGCAATCGCTCCTTTTCCTCTGTCTCTTTCTGTAGAGTTTCATACATTACCTCTACCCTTTTGGAAATGTTGAGCATGGTCTCGTACATCGCTTTTTCATCCTCTGTCGCTGCACGTTCCATTGTTCACGCTGCAATTCACATCAATGCAAAGACCGCTCTGATACCACTTGATCTAGGGCCGGGTGTGACGAAGGACCCTTCCAAGACCTTTTACTTTTGTGATGTGCTAAATTTCATTTTTAAAAGACATAAATGAATACATGTGCATGCTGTAAAGAAGAGGAACATGTCAATCATTAGCAACATAAAAACAAAATTCGTTGATAATGGAGTTCGTCCACGAGGGACTACGTCTTCGGGCCGCAGTTTCAAGATGGTGTAAGTCACTACATAGAGTGTTGTCAAAAGTGATGATGTACACAGGATATTATTTCGTGATCATACAAGGAAAATGACCTCACACAGGAGTGGCTCCAAGAGATGTTCCACTACAGGAACTCTCAGTCAAAACACTCCTATCAGTATGACACAAAACTCATGCACGATGAGCATCCTGCCAATATGGCAGAAAAGGGATCTCAAAGCAAACATGCATGGCGACACATGAGTATCCCATCAACATACAACAAATGGATCTCAAAACACAACATGATGAATCATGACAGCGAGTACATCACATAGGCGATTCCACGTCACATCAAGCAGGAATCATAAAAATGAGTAAGAAACAAGATCCCACATCAAACATCAACAAGGATCTGTGTAGCACAATGCATAAAGAAGAAGTACATGAACACAACATATACCTCATAACCAATGGCCATCTGAAGAAGCGGATGTCAAATTGCTGAAGCTACTCGGACCATCGATCTCATAACATCAATCGCATGGGAATGACTGCTTGCACATGAATGCTGACACCTACATTCCACTTAGAAAAGTGGCTGAAGAATAGAATGAGAAAATGAGAAATATGAACGCACCATCAGATTTGTGGCATCGAATAGTACAAAATTGACTGTCCAAAATATGAATTCTGAGAAGTTGAGAATTTGGGGCTCAAGGAATCTTTTAGATTCCCCCTAGATTCCTCAAAGATTCTTCTCCATGGGTGGACTGGAAATCTGTAACTCCAAAGGTGAATCTGACTTTGACATTGCGATCCCTGTGGAAAACCATGAAAAACGACAGTAAATTTGACTATATTCCAACATGGAGAAAAATTACCTCCTCAAGAAAATTGCAAGGATCATGGTTCCACTACCTGTTTTTGTAGAAATCATGGTTCCATCCTCATACTGAAAATGGCCAAAAAATGCAAAACATTGATAGAGACACAGACAATTCCATTGCGTTCGTGGCATCGAGAGGTGCTGAAACCATATAAAATTTGTCAAAATCTGACAAGGTGAAATTTTTTCCCTCTTGCAAAATTCTGCTCAGTCATGCTTCCGCCTGCATAAAAATGAATTAAAAATTAATCTGTCTCAGTTTCCGTGCCCGCTCCTGGTTCCTCCATCTGGACTCTCGTGCACTAAAGAAATCTTGGGTTAATATAAAATACTCGATGGATTAACCAAGATGACGGTTTTGGCTTGTTGGTTAAAAATTATGGTTTGTTGAGGAGGGGTCAGGTAACCCCGCCCGTCCCATTTTTATAACATACGAACGACATACATGTTTTTTTGTTTAAAAAAATGGGTGGGTTGGGTCCACATTGGGCGGCCTGCCCGTACCCTCCGCAACCGTTGCATTAACTGTTGGTTTTGATGCGTTGCGTTATATGGTATGGTCGTTGGTGTATTAATGGTATTATTTGGTTGTATGGTTATGAGGTTGTCCAGTGGGCCGGCACACGTCACCGGGCGGGTTCAAATCCTGCCGGCCTCACCTTAGTTAATTCGTATGGTGGGTTGGGTGTGGTGGGATTGGTGGCCCCCACCCCCTTTAATTATATATTTTTTGTTTTAATAATAACAAATGCGCCTTTTTTGAAATTCGAATTTTAGTTGTAGGAGTGCATTTAATGAGACAAAAAATTTGCCCAGAATCTGGCTGGATTTGGCTGGAATCTGGTGGCCGGAAAAATTCTAAATTGTGGCCTCCTTAAGCCTGCCCAGTCATCAAAAATTCAACCGAACTTTGACTACTTCTAACTTTCGCATCCGAACTCAGATTGACGAACCGTTCGCACCGCTGCGATCAGGACAACGAGATATACGCTCTGGTCCTAGTCTGAAAGCATTCTGATCACTTTGATTTTTGAGCTTTCCTGAGTCCTCCTTGTTCTATGTGTGTCTCTGGACCCACCTATATTACCCATGCATGGGCCAGTCTTGGAAAGAATGTAACATAACCCAACATTCTCCCACTTGTTGTTTTCTTCCCATAGGGGAGCTTAGTTGTTGATCCATCCCTGTAACGCCCATTGTTTCTCTACACCAAGAGAACTTCTCAGTGCTCACAAAATTTGTCAATGCATCTGCAATATTCTTCAAAATTTCCACCTTTACCAGCAACACCTTTTTGTCCTAAACGATATCCCTCACAAAGTGATACTGAACATCAATGTGCTTTGTCTTTGAATGATAAAAAGGGTTATTTTCCAAGAAAAGTGCACTTTGGCTATCACAGTATATCCTTATAGCTTGTTGTACTAACCCCATACTTGAACACAATCTCTGCAACCAAACTGTTTCCTTGCTTGCATGAGTGGTTGCCATGTATTCTGCCTCTGTAGTTGAAAGTGCCACAACAGATTGTATCTTACTCATCCAACTTACTTGACCTCCAAATAGGTTAAACACATACCCACTTGTAGATCTTCTTTGATCCATATCTCCAGCCCAGACTACATCAACAAAGCTAAGGACGTCAAAAAGTTTGTCCAATCCTGGTCTTCCTTGGTAGTAAAAACCGTAATCACTAGTGCCAAGAAAATACTTGAAAACCCGCTTCACTGGTGTCCAATGCTCCTTCCCTCATTTTGACATAACACTACTCAATACTCCCATTGCATGTGCAATGTATCGTCTAGTATAGACCATTGCATACATCAGGATACCAACTGCACTTGCATATGGAACACGAGACATGTCCTCTTCCTCTTCTTGTGCCTTGGGACACTTTTACGCAAATAAATTTACACCTACAGGAATAGGAACCTTCACCGATTTACTATCCTACATATTAAACCTCTGCAATAGTGTCTCGAAATACTTCCTCTGATTTAACCAAATCTTCCTCTTTGCTCTATCTCGTTTATTTCCATGCCCAAAATATAGTTTGCAACACCATGATATTTCATGTTGAATTTGGAGGACAATTAGGTATTCAAATCCTGGATAATTTCTTTTTCATTTCCAACCAACAACGTATCACCCACATACAAGACCAGATAAATAACATGGTCACAATTATTTTAAAATACACACAGTGATCTGCATTGCTTCTGGTGAAGCCAAGTCCTTGTATAAATGTATCAAATCTCTGATACCACATCCTTGGTGACTATTTTAACCCATACAAAGACTTTTTTAACTTGCATACCAGTTATTTCTTACCCTTCACTGCAAAGCCTTTAGGTTGATTTGTGTAGATCTTTTCTTCTAGATCCCGTGAAGAAATGTTTTCTTCACATCCATCTGTTCTACCTAAAAATAAAAATAAAAAACAACAGATAAAATTAATCTAATAGAAGATACCTTGGCAATAGGATATAAAATATCACCAAAATCAATTCCTGGCACCTGGGAATAACCTTTTTCTACCAACCGAGCTTTGTATTTCTCCACCTTTCCTTCTACATTCATCTTCTTCTTAAACACTCATTTTGTACCAATGGGTTTCCTTCCTGCCGGTAACTCCACCAAATCCCAAGTCTCATTTTTGTGCAAAGATGCCATTTCATAAAACATGGCCTCTTTCTAAAGTTTTCCATCCTCTAAATCTACTACTTTCTTCACAGTTCTAGGATCATCAACAGTAATAGATAAAGAAAAATTTGAATAGAAAGCAGATGGACTATACCTTTCTGACTGCCTTCTTTCTCGAACTGGTCTTCCCATAGGCGAAGTTTGTGGCTCTTCATCTTCTGATTCCTCTTCTGCTGTAGAGTCTGATTCTTCCTTCTTTAGCTCAAACTCTACATTTTCAGGTTCCTTTGGTAGGACTTCATGTTTAATAACATATTTCACCTCTCTAAACACCACATCTCAGTTGTACACAACCTTCCTTGTTTCTGGGTTCCAAATCTTATAACCTTTTAAACCATCCTTATACCCAATAAATATGCACTTTTCAAATTTACTATCCAACTTGGTTCTTTTCTCCTTTGAAACATGCACATATGCATCACATCCAAATATTCTCAGGTGCGAAAGAGAAGGTTTCTTACCAGTCCATACCTCTTGTGAAGTCTTATCCTCCAACACTGATGGAGGTGATCTGTTGACTAGGTAACATGCAGTCTCCACCGCCTTTGCCCACAATCCCTATCCTAACCCGGCACCACTGAGCATGTTTCTTTCCCTTTCCATCAACGTCTTCTTCATTCTTTCTACAACTCCATTTTTCTCGAGTGTGTATGGAGTAGTCTTCTGCCATGCTATACAACACTTCTTACAAAACTCTTCAAATTCCTTCTTGCAAAACTCTCCACTGTTATCTGTCCTCAACACATTTATCTTCTTCTCTGTCTGGTTTTCCACCAGAGCCTTAAATTCTTTAAACCTATCAAGACTTCAGATTTATTCTTGAGGAAATATATCCATGTATTCCTTGATAAATCGTCTATAAATGATACATAGTACATAGACTTACCCAGTGATGGAGTCTACACAGGTCCAAACACATCACTTTGCACAAGCTATAATATATGTTTCGCCCTCTTACCACCAGAGGGGAACTCACCTGATTCTAATTCCCATATACACAATTTTCACAGAAATCAAAATCCAGAGATAAATTAGACATACCTTCTACCATACCATTATGATGAAGTACTCGACAACCCTTCTCTCCAATATGTCCAAGCCTTTGATGCCATATAATCATCTTTTCTCCAAAGACGACTAGATTTTCTGCTCCACTTTCAGGAACCAAAGAATTGTTGCACCCATCAATAATAGTGCTACCTTAAATCTTGTACAAAGTTCCAATCTGAACTCCCTATATCAATACCAATGCTCCCCTAACCATCTTGCAGGTATCTTTCTTGAACACTCTTTTTACACCTGCATCATCCAACTTGCTTACAGAAATCATATTTCTAGCCAATGCAGGAATATGAAAAACACCCGGAAGTGTTCTAATCCTTCCACATTGTAACTTCAACATGAATTTTCTGTGACCAACGATTCTAGCCTTCCTGTCACCCCCTAAGAAGATATCACCACCATCATATTTCTCATACTCGCAGAACCACTCTCTATGGGGAGTGAAGTGAAAGGATGCACCTGAGTCAATCAACCATGTCTCATGATCTACATGTGTACTTGAAGAAGAATCCAAGTAGACATCCCCACCTTCATGTGATGTGGTTTTTGCCTCTGCAGAAGGAGCATAATCATATCCCTTTCCTTTCTCGGGAGCTTTAGATTTACAGTACCTTTTGTAGTTCCCTTCATTTCCACATTTTCGGCACACCTTTACTGGTTTTCCTGGAGATTTAGATCTCCCACTCAAGGACTTATTTTTGTTTATGTTATGGGACCGTCCTTGTACAGACAAGACATCACCATGTTGGCCCTCCATATTTTCCCATCTCATCTCCTTCGATAGCAAGGATGAGACTATTTCATCAAACTGCAAGGTAGTTGCATTGCTTCCTATTGCAGCAACCAGACTATCCCATGAATCTTGTAGAGAACACAACAAACTGATGCACTTATCTTCATCTGAAATTTTAATATCAACAGATAATAACTGACTTACCACAGTATTAAATGCGTTCAGATGCTCTGTCACCAAGTCTCCATCTTTCATCCTCAGGTTATATAATTTTGTCTGCAGGAACAGTTTATTCACCAGAGAATTAGATTGGTACAAAGTCCCTAACTTGTCCCACAAATCCTTTGCCGAAGCTTCCCCTGATACATTCAACAATACTGAATCTGAGACACACAATTGTATTGTGCTGTTTGCCTTTCAATCCAACTTCGCCTAGTCTTCAGCTAACATTCTTGTTGGTTTAGTACCCGGATCTACCGTGATCCACTGATCTTTATCCACCAGCAGATCCTCCATTTTGAGTTTCCACAACTCAAAACTATAACCATTAAATTTATCGATCTCTATCTTTCCACTGCTCACCATCTTCTTTCACCATAAGAATCAATCCCGCAGACCTCCTACTAAACAGGGTCTAACACAAGCCCAAGAAAAAACCCCTCAGCAGCAAAGGCGTCCTCTTGAAGCCAAAAAAACTCTAATACCAAATGTAGATTTTAACCACCTACATAAATTACCTGCATACAAATTCTAAAAATAGAAAATAAACAATGGCGAGAGCATAAAACGTAAAACAAATATACACAAAGATTATCCCCTAGATCCCAAAACGGGGACTACCAGATTGATTTTTCATTATGTTCCTTTCAATGTTACAATACATATATATACATGCCGAAGCATCTATAAACCCCAATCCATTAACCCTAGATTAGAGCATAACCATATATCCCTTGACCGGATCTACAAAATACCATGGATCAAAAACCATCGTGCCCAAAACAATGTGCGAAATCCATGCACAAAACCATAGGTAGGTCCACCCACCTAATATAGGGTCCAATTTTTCTTTTCACGAGGCGTTGCCCTAGACCCCCTGCATGGGGACTACCGCCCCCTGTATATCCCCCAACAGGGTGGATAGCCAACTCCCCTGTGACCCCTCAGTAACGCCCGACACAACGTATAGGGGAGGCTTACACTTCCCCGCGCATGGGCTAGTTGTGGAAATAATATAACACACCAAAAGTCACTATAGAGCCAAGCTTCTCTTGAATCAATATTTTGTAGATATATTTCCATAATTTCCTCTATAATTTCCTCTATAAGGGACAGTGTTATCACTTTTACTTTTGTTTCTATATTAATGTTTTCTAGATTCTCTAATACCATTAAACAACCAAACACTCTTATTTTTTGGAGTGTTTTGAGATATAAATAATTTTCTGGAAATAACTTTAATGCTTCACATTTCATGATAGTGAATATTTTAGTAAATGCATTATATCCTTATTTACAATTATTATTGGTAACTCCTCTAATTCATCTAACAAACTCAATGAAAATATCTCCAATGAAGGAAATTCCCCCTTCTCACCAAACTTGGTGGGAAGCTTCTTTAATTTAGAACAACCATGAAGCTGTAATTCCCTTAAACTCTTCATTTTATGCAAACTTGGAAGCTCTTCTAACTTGACACCCCACACTAAATGAATATGAGTCAAATTTTGAAATTCACAAAACCAACCGTTTATTTTAACTATCTCGGAGCAAAATAATGTGAGTCTTTTTAGCTTTGACATGTTCATCATGTCACCTGGTAGACTCATCATGACATCATCTCTCAAGGTGAGTGGCTCCATTTGAAGCATACTCCCCAGTGTGCACCACATGTAAAACATGTACATAGCACCATATACACACAACACCATATGTACAACGTGTACACAACACCACATATACAACATGTACATAGCACCATTTATGCACAACACTGCATATACGACATGTACACAACACTGCATATACAACATGTACAACATATACACAACATTAATACTAAATGTCCAAAGACCACACTATCTCTACCAAGTCACCTTACTTCTAGTGTCTTTCCACTATCCATGCTTGTCCCAATATGCCACATATCACACTACTTTCATCCAGTTGATGTATCCCTCAACATAGCTTGTCCATAACATAAACATAGGCATATTATAAACACATAATATCAATTCATATCCACATGATACTAATATCATAGATCTGTTAGGGCTACTCTTCCCACTTGATTTCTCATAATACCGAGAACCTCTTCATGTCATTCACCTGCATAAGCTAACATTCCTCCACAAGCATGATCCCTAAAAATCCTATTAGAAAATTACATACATACATACATACATATATACATATAAGCGTTAGAGTAATACAATCATGATCCCTGACGACCCTGTCATACAACGAGATACATACATGTATACATATATAGACATCAGCATAATCATGATCACATCATAATTATTAGATATCATAAGGTCAAGGTTAAGAGAAATCCATTTATCTATGCAACACATACACAATATTGAGAACAACAATTTCTAACATAGCCAAGGCATCTGACTCCTCAAATCCATTTACTATACCTCCCCTGGTTACCTTTCTCATGACTATCCTGCCATCGTCAATTTATCCCAATGGACTCAACTAGTCCAACTGAATTTCATACCCTTACCTTCAGCTTCCCTTTACTCATGCACTGAGCTTCAATCGAGTCTTACACTACTTTTTAGGTTTCATTTTACTACCCCCATGCTCCATTAACTTCCTCTTTTCCCAACCAATTCCCAAGACCCTCAAAACATAAAAGGAAATAACAAGAAACAAACAAGAAGAAAAACTTGAAAAACCAATAGCAATATGACACCCAAACAAAGTGGCATAGCCATGCACCAGATAGAATCAAAATTGGAAGTCAAGCACAAACAAATCACAAAAGACCTAAAGCACAAAACTAGCAACAAACACCATGACTCAACCCCATTGTTCCCAGTGTGCCCAAGGGAAATCTCAACCTGGTCTCTCTTCAAGATCTATGGTAGTCTCTTTTTCCATGCAATCCCATGCATCATACTGCATAAACACACAACTTTTAGTGTATAAATAAATATAACAATATACCAGTTGCTTTACCTTGTTGTGCCAAGCACACTGCCTTGTAACTGAACACGTACATACATCATTTCTCAAGGGACTCCAATTCCTTGACAAATCTAGCCATAACTGAAAACCAATTGTTATACCTATCAAATACATGTTCGTTAATATAGCACATATCCACATAATGTGAGACAAAATCAAGGTTAAGAAGACTTCATGTATTCATGCAAAGCACTCATTCATTTGGAATTGTGGTTCCCAAACATAGCCAAATGAATTCTGACCCAATTCCTTTCTTTTACATTTTCCTTCCTACAATTGAGTCTTATCATGTGTTGTCACATCACCTAGTTGTTATTTATATAAAAAAATCAATTGTTACCTTGTCATGCTAATACCAAACATGTTGCCATACAACTATTCGCACATGTCAATCACATGTTCCAAATATCAAGACTTTGTGTCTATTGATTTGAAATCATGCTTTACCATGACTAACAACCATATCATAATCTACTCAAAATCATTAATCATAATACTACAACTAGCACCCACTTTTCACTCGAGTGAATACCCGTTCTCTAAGTGTATACCCGTTGTCTAAATCCATATTGTGTTAGTACAACTTTCTTAAAATAAAATCACTCCTTCTTGCAATCTTATAGACACATACTCATATCATGCAATTAATAAAACATTCAAATAACTTGTAAACATACCATCTTAGATAGACCAAATAGATGACATAATCAAACTCATACCTCAATATATCTCAAAGGAGGCTTATCACATCTACACAAGTCAATCCAGATTAGTACGATGTAATATAACAAGTACATCGACTCATACCTGAATATCATAACCATAACCATCTGCACGGGCCAATCTAGATTAGCACGATATATATAACATCCATATCTTAAATTCAATGACCATAATCACAATGTATATAACAATCAATCAACTACCGTTCATGACTATCTAACACATATGCATATGACAACACTGATCAACTAGCATTTATCATGTATGTAACCACAACAACAATATAATGATGAGAATGTATATAACCATAATGCATATAACAACCATCAACCATCATACATGTATTCCAAACATACAAACCTATACGGCAGTCTATTATTTACCCCGAGGTCCATTGTTGCAACCTCACTCTAATAATATGCATCTCCTGCTCCATATTGACCAACATATTAACATCATAACATACAAACAACATCATGATGACACAAATTGTATCAATGACCATTACAATGCATGTCTAACCTAGTATGCATGCATAACCATAATCATGAAAATGCATGCATAACAACACATAGACAAATGACATTCATGCATGACAAACACATTTCGTCCATCCAGTCCAAGTGCTTGAAACTAGGAGCTCTCATACCACCCTATAACCACCCCTCCCACATTTACCCACTTTAACTGACTTTTTGGGGTGAACATGAGTTGAGGGCTACTTTAATATGACCCAAACTTCTAAGTATAGTTAAGGAATTGAATTGACAAAATGGAACTTTACTGACCTTCCTCAGGAAATACATGACACCTAGGAGCTAAACAACCACTCCAAGTGCCCAAACCCTAAGCTAGATTTCCTTTTTAGTGACTTGGGCCCACAAACACATGCATGACAAGGCCTCCATGTAGTTATAGGCCTCCAACCACATGCATAATCCTGTAGGGTGTAGTTATGGCCGAAAATTTCCAATAAAGACGATGCGGTCCCAAATTCTAAGCCACCATTTTAGGCTAGCCTCTAGACCGCTACCTATAACTCAGTGAGATTTTCTAGAATGATAAATAACATCAGGACAAAGTCATTCATACAAAACTTGATCAAGGACTTGAACTAACCAGACCTAACCATGATAGTCATTTCATGAAACATATGGTGAATATGTAATATACAAGCATAGGGACTTCACTAGGGAAGAAATACCATACCACGTGAATTTATATTTGGGGATATATATTGAGGAAAAAATGACATAATATATTGAGGGATATATAGGGGGTAAAGGGTTTTTATATTGGCAAGTATAAAAAATGGAGCTCAAAGTTAATGAAAAAATATAAAGGGATATAAAAAATGTTAATAAAAAAATGGATATATACAATATCTAGAGAAAGTAGGGGTTTTTTAAATCGGGAAGGTGTATTGGGTTTGTATTGGTAGGGGGTTACATAATGTGATTTTCAAATATATTTTCCAATATTTTGTCAAACTAGGGGTATTTTTTAGTATGCCAAGAATGCACATGATATGTCAAAGGTTCATTGAGTGAAGCCCCCGTGTCTACAGGTCATGAATGCATATTCAAACATAGGAGTCTAAAACTTATCTGAGATTCACCAAGAAGGTTTAATTCCCTCTCATAATAGTTGCAATAACATTTGTTAGTCCATGCATTCATCAACCCTTCATACATTCATCAAAACATGTCAAGAGCTATAAGTAATATACATCACATAACCAACATAGAAACCATGGAACCTCAGCCTTGATATCACCATCATAATCAATACATATGCTCATATATCACAACAAAAAATACCTCTTATTAACATATGAAAATTCCAACCAAGTTAGGGAACTCCACGTACCACCCGACCATAGATTGGGATGAACCAAATATCTCTTTCAACCAATCACCTGTGTGCCATATTCCAAGCATGAATGTGGGATATCATAGAATAAACCAAGAAAAACCAAACCAAGGCTTCTAGAGGTCAAACCACCTCAACCCTCAACTAGTGATTCCACCTCATGGTTGGACATCACTAACACCAATCGGATTAGTCTCTACCCAAGTTTTCTAGGGTTTTATAGTGTTTGTTCCAACGGTCACTCCAGGAACTAATAAATCAACCCACAACCTTCTAGGGCTCCAAAGCATTTGTCCAAATTGGCTCCAAGGACTAGTAAATTAACCCACCAAGGGGTCTAGAGTATTTGTCCCAACCTAGGCTCCAAGAATAGTAACTCAACCCATGTTGTTCTAGGGATTCCAGAGCATTTGTCCCAACCAACAGCTCCAAGAACTATTAACTAAACCCACAACCATAAGGAACCTAAGCACCAATAAGAAAACAACAAGTGGAAAATCCCACAACACCATGGTTGTCTGGGAAATGGAAAGGCAAGGCTAAAACCACTGTCAATCCACGAAAATCTCCATGTCAATGATAACACATAACCAAGAAATCACATGCATATACAATGCATGAAAAAAATAACAATGAAATCATACATGCAACTCGATACTTGCAAAACAATCCAGCTATAATTGTTAATTCACTCGGTCCCTTGCATTTTCCTTCTTTTATTTTCTTTCTTTCTCCAAATCCTAGTGAATACTAGAGTGCTCCAAGCATGCTCCAAGAATACTCTAAGTGTACAAGACTATGAAAGAATGAAGGAATATAAGAGAGCCAAAGCTAAAACTGGAAAAAGCCATGAACTGATCCTCAGAAGCCTTTTTATCATTGAGGCTTCTATTTTCTTCATTTTCCTTCAATTTACCTCTCATCAAATCTATGTCTCTTCACCTTCCTTTTCTATTATTTTCCTTTATTTTCATAAATAAATGCCAATTAGTGTCTCTTTGTCTTTGTAAATGCCTTTGCCAATTTCCTTAGCCATAAATAAATCGAAAGTGACACTCACTAAGATGTTTTCCCCACCATTAAGCTTGGAATATGTGTTCGACGACCTTGGTATTATATTTTTTTGACATGGAAAATCAGCCACAAGCTCTTACAAGAGGATTGGGACAATGTCCCTGATTTTACCCACTAGCACTCTCGTCGTGACTTAGGTTGGAAGAGTTGGGATGCCTTCACCTCGAAGATCACGATGTCATGGGGGTAAATTCCACATTGGGTTACCCATGAGGATTTCATTGGGGGGCATGCATCAAGGTAGATTCCTTGATCCTCAACACCATCAGTCTCAATATAGCAGGAAACACAAGAGATGATATTGGTCTCTATCATTTGACCTATATTTTCCCCTCGTAGCCACTGTTGAAAATAGCAACAAGAAATGATAAAAATAGAATCTAGAATATTCCAATTTTAATTTGCCCTTGAATTAAAATTGTGAATTAAATTCGAATTTAGTCTCACCAGATTCTTGAAAAATAATTAATTAATTCATCTTGAGTTAATTAGTTGGAGAAATTCAAGTTAGAAGTCTTTATGAAGTCATGCAACTGTTATCCATTAAATTAAGGAGATTATCCCTTAATTAAGGAGATAAGATTGAGTTATATTTGAGTTGTAAATAGTTAGCTAAGTTTACTCATTTAAGTCCAGTTAAATTCGTTCCAAACTGTTTGAGGAACTAATTGTGAGTTATCAATTAGTTGATGCATGCATGCATTCAACTAGTGTACTCTAGATAACTGAAGATTCTCTCATCATTAAATCATGCATGTATGTTCTGAGAAAGACCCAGTTGATCTAAATGTCAAGGACATGTTACTATCAGTCGCATGTGTTTTCCTATAAAGGAAACTCATGCATGCAGAAGGAATAAGGTTCCTTGAGGATTGTGCAGTTTTGATAGTGTGTGAGAGCAGTGTTATACTGGGTGAAGGAGATCATCCCAAAGGTAACTGCGCAAGGAAATAGGAGCCCAGAGGGCAGAGGAGAAGGCTTGTGAGAAGCCAGGTTTGCCTATGAGCATCCAGGAGGATTGGACTGAGAGCTAGCTAGCTGTAAGAGCTAAGGCTTTGTATAATTCTAATGTATTTCCACCTTGTATGATAATACAAATAGTGGGGTTTTTAGCTGAGGCTTTCCCCAAAGTATTTTCATGTGCATTGATTCTTCTTCTTCTGGTTATATGTGTTCAAATCGATTTTGCTCAATCTTTAAGCTTCTGCAAATTGATAGTAGAAGTAGATTATAGTATTTTTCTTTGGCTATATTGCATTATCAGGTTAATATACAATCAGATTTTCTATATGGTCTTAGAGGTAGATTTGTAGAGAATTTGCAGAATTTCTACATGGTATCAGAACTAGCTGATCTATAAGGAAATTTCTACATGGCATCAAAGCTAAGTTTATTGGAGTTGAGTTTATCGGAGCTATGAACAACATACAGAGAAGAGAATTCGAAGTTTGAAGTTCGGGGTTGTAGATGCAAATCAAATTCTTATCATACTTCAAGGTTGACCAATGGCGTTCTATGGATTGAGACACAAGTATGCCTTGGAAGGCAGCTTGAATTACATAGCATGGAAATATCGCATGGAGGCTATATTAGAAGAAAATGGCTTGAAGGATTTCATTGATCAAGAAATCCTAAAGCCAGGTTCAACTAGTGCACAAGAGTTGGTTGAGTGGAAGAAGTGTGTGGCGAGGGCGAGACGGATCATCCTTGAGGGAGTTCAAGACCATATTGTCTTGAGTCTCCATGGGAATGATACTCCATATTCAATGTGGAAGACATTGAAGGACCTCTACTAGAACAGTGGCGACTAGAGGAAATTAGTGTTCAAGAATAAGCTTCAAAGAATCAAGATGGAGAACGACAATACTATTTCCACATATTTGAAAAAGCTCACCACCTGTAGAGATGAGCTTGGAAGTGTGGGAATAACTACTGTCGATGATGATATGGTGAGCCTCGCTCTCCTTTGCCTTCCAAAGAGTTGGAATAGCTACCAGGACTTTGTGAATGGAAGGGAGAAACTGCCTGATTGGGAACGACTGTGGTTGGATCTGATACAGGAGGAGATCGGGAGGAGCACATGAGATGGTTCTTCATCTAAGGATGATGATGAAGAAAATCTGGCCTTAGAGAGTAAGGCAAGGAAAGGGAAGGGAAAGTATTCCCATTCCAAATCAAATTCTTCTCATGGAGGGAAGAATGTTGACAAGTCTAAAGTGAGATGCTTTAATTGTCACGAGATGGTTCAATGTGTGATAATTTCCCATCGAAGAAGTCCAAGAAGGGATCCTCGGAAGGATTGTAAGGTGAGGCATTAGCCTTTCACTTCAAAATGGACTTTACCGTCATCGCATGCATGGTGTCATCGATGATGGTTTGTGTTTGGTATCTTGACAGTGGAGCCTCATTCCACATGACTGACGATAAAAATTTATTCAATGCCTTGGAGGAGAAAGACCTCAAGATGTGCATAGATATGGGTGATGATGAAAGGTATAGTGTTTCAGGAGTGGGCACGGTTTCTTTTGAGAGGGAGCATGGAGCTTCTATCACATTGACAGATGTGAAGTATGTGCCTGGACTGAATAAGAACTTGGTATCGGTTGCGATGTTGGAGGAGAAAGGCTATGATGTTGTCTTTAGTAAACGAAAGGCATTCCTTAGACACATCACCATGAGATAGGTGAAACAGATTGGTTCACGAGTTAAGAACCTGTATGCTCTTGAGTTTGAAGATGCATGCAAAGTCTTGAGGAGCAAGGCAAATGTTAGAGACTCGGTGGTTGAGAGGGAGAGTAAATTACCTCTCAACATGCATTCCCAGAAGAAGTCTCAGACAATTTTGGAGGAGCCACAATTGTAGAAGTGGGCAGAGGGATCACATGCAGCCATGCCTCCAGGTGTGAGGTGGGGCAATGTGGGGTGATAGTCTCAAGAAGGCTGAAATCGGGCAGGGTCCATTGAGAGGTTTTATCTCATGGATCATACCTTACTACGGGAGCCCAAAGTACATAGTAGCAAGAGGAATCAGTGGGATTGATGCAGTCAGAGATCAAAGTGACAGAGGTGTTGAAAATGGCAACAAGAAATGATAAAAATAGAAGTGCTAAAAATGGAACTGCTATAAATAGCAGTTTGGGTACTAGTGTTGGACATAGCAGTAAGGAATGAAAAATGGAAGTGCTATAAATAGCATTGCTAAAAATAACAGTGCAGGATAGATTCCTATTTTAGTTAATCCCTGTGTTAGTGTCAGTCTTTGTAGCCTTCCTCCAGTGATCAAACATGCTCTTACAAAGTGATTTTAAGGTGTCACGGTCAAATTTTTTCATTTCAGTGAGTCTTCAAGCAAAATTTGGTCACTAGGCATGAGGTCTATGGATTGATTTTACCCTTGTCAAAGTTGTCCAAATGTCGGTCCATGTCACCGTTCAGCTGCGTGTACCATCATTCAAAGAGTTTTCATTATCACGTCAAGTCCCACTGGGTCATTTTACACCTTGTTCATGCTTCAGTTGCGCCTAGGTAAGGTCATTTCCCTCTCCTAGGGTTTTGAAGGCAATTTATCTTGGACGGCCAAATCATCGGAAAAACTTGTATCCTGATGTTCATATACCTTCCCCTATCCTTAAAGTACCTTATCAAACACTTCCCATCACTGAGATTCCCCAAATTCCTCATTTTCGCACAAACCCTAGTTTTTGGCTACAACTTGTCAATTTTCTAGGATGGACCTGTGTTTTGCCTTTTTGGACCCCTTCCCCTCACCCAATATCTAAGATTTCGCTTTCCCCTACTTCCTAGCATCCCTCCCTACTTCCCAAAATTTCCTCAAGAATTTAGAAACTCCCTATCCCTTCATTTCGCTTCATTTCGACAAATCCCTTGTTCCACACATTAGGGCGGGTTTTACTCAAATGATGTTTCTGAGCAAGGAAAGCTGAATCTGGAACAACTGAGAGAGGTTTTTGACCACAACATCCCAAGGAAGAAAAACCTCCTTCACTTCTTACAAAGGTGTCATTTTTTTGGAGAAATTACAAAAATATAGTTTCCTCGGGAGAATTGATGCACCTCTGAAGTGACCTTGGGAAAATCAAATTTTCTCCTAGCTCAGTTGGCCAAATGACTTTCTTGATGAGTCAAATGATAACTCGATACAAATATATTTCCAATGAACTATCATGAGCTAAATTTGGAGTTGTGGAAGGCATTCAAAAGTTGACTGCAACAACAATCTACCTTGAGGCAGCCTCATTTGGCATATTTTGACCAGTCTTGGGAGATTTGATTTTTGACTGGGAAAATGAACTCCCAATTGACAACTTCTAGTTGGGTTGGAAAGTAGACTTAAATATATTTCCAACGAGCTATCTTGTGCCCAATTTGGACACCGGGAAGGCCTCCAAAAGTCTCCTGCAAAAACCCCTACGCACAGGCTATATGCGCCGCGCCTCAAGCCCAGTGCGCTGCGCTACTTCCCTGTGCGCCGCGCACTGGCGCGACGCTAAAAATCTATAGCTCCAAATGAAGACAGGTTTACATTTTTGGATTTAGCATGAAAAATCATGACTACTGGTAAATGGACAAGAAATTTGGAGTTTTTTTGGGGCATTTTGGGTCATTTGACAAATTTTTGGGCAAAACATAGGGTTTTTCTCCCTGTGTGGCGCGGCGCTAAAAATATAGAGCTCCAAATGAGGAATGATTTGCATTTTTTTATTCAGCATGGAAAATCACGACTACTGGTGTCCAGGCAAGAAATTTGGGCGAATTCTGAGTCTCCAGGAGGTCAAAAACACCCAAAAAATGGCCTCTCTGCCCCTTTTTTGACACACAGGAAGTAGTCTTGGGAGAATGGAGATTTGGAGGGGCAAATGAGCACCAAATTCAAAAATTATAGTGGGGTTAGAAAGAAGACAGGACAGGATTTCCATCAAGCCCACTTGGGCACATTTTGGACACCTGAAAGTGCCCCAAAATAGGCCCCAAAGTAGCACGACGCACAGAGAAAATGGCGCGACGCACAGAGGAAAAAATTGCCAATTTGCTTCCGTTTTGCGAAATTTCGGTTCGCGAATTCTCCAAGTGGGCCTGCTCATCTGCACTTCAGTTTTTGGGCACCAAAGGTGGCATTTAAAGAGTTTTTTCTCCAAATTGGATTCTATCCAAGTGGCGAAGGAAGGCAAACGGTCACCCCAAGCCAAATGTCATGTTTCCAGCGCTGCACCTGTAGCTGATGGTTGGCTCTCCATCTCCATTTTGCAATGATTTGAGTAACTCCCCAACCCTTGGGCGTTCTGTCTCTTCCTCACACATTCTATATATTGTATGCAAGTTATTTGCAAAGGGTTGGTTGGTTTGTAACTTCTGGGAGACTGTGGGGAAAGAAACTCTGTTTCTTCACTGTGTATTTTTGACAGAGAATTAATGAAAGGCAGCGGCTCTGTTTCATGAGATTCTTGTGGTTGTGAGTGTATAAAATGTGTCTCTTATGTTTTCATATGTATTTCGTTATGTTTCATAATTCGATTCATGTTCATTTCCAGTGAAATTTTCTGAGTGAGATTAGGTAGAATTCAATTTTATTGCTCTGCTTGTGGGAAAATTTCATGTTCAGTGTTATTCTTCTGTTGAAAAGGATTCATGTCACTATGCCCTTTTCACTTTCTTCAGCAATCTATTCATGCCATGGTACCTCAAACTAAATTGTTACATTTTCCACCTACCTTTCCTCACGGAATAATCTGTGCCTTTGTATTAAATTCTCTGTTCTTTGCTGAGCGCCGGTCCCATAACATTCCAGAAGCTCGGTCATTCATGAAAATTGTTTCCAGAATCCCTATTCACTTACTAGCCTGAGGTAAATATTTCATTGTAATTCATCTCAGACCGTTTTCGATTATCTATCCACTGAGCGTGACTCGGAGAGATCCCTCTCCTACTCTGGTAGGGCTAGCTACTAGACTGAGCGTCGTTTGTGGTTACCCTGATTTTTTCCTTCCTTCAGCCTGAGGCAGATTTAGGTGCTAACATAGTGGCGACTCCGCTGGGGATGAAAATGGTTTGCTTGAAGATTGTTTTGCCCCAGTACATATCTCAAGTTCAGAGCTAATTTTTGATGGTGAACAACGATCAGACATAAGAAGACGGCTGAAATCATTCACCTAGCAACTCCATTCATTGAAGAATCCAACAATCGGTGCTTCATGGTGACTCCACTGCAGAGAGGTCAGTAGCTTTGAGATTTTCAAGATGGATCGGGTTGCAAGAAGATATGCTTCCATGAGCCGAGATCACATTCCAGGCTTTCCAAATAAGATTCCGAAAGTAGATTGGTCAAGGAATTTGCCTACGTTTAAAGATGATGGTAAGAAGGACGCTGCTTTACATCTAGTTCGATTTCATATGCATATTCGCAAGTTGAAGGTTGATTTTCCTGAAGATTGCTTAATGAAGATATTCATGGCCACTCTAGAAGGTGAAGCCCAATCTTGGTATGGAAGTTTGCCGTCTTCTTGTATTTACTGTTTAAAGGATTTTCATGCCCTGTTGATTGAAAGATATCAAGACACTTATCCATTATTAAATTTAGTTCATGACTGTTACAAACATGCTTCTACTTTTATTGAAAGACTTGAGAAATATTATGAAGATGATAATTTCATGGATGAAGAGATCATGGAAGCATTGTATGAAAATCCGTTTCAGCAGCATACAGAACTCTTAAAGGAAACTTTGCAGCAGGATCAAAATCAGCAGGTTGAAGATTTCCATATGGCTGAACATGATGAAAGAAGCAGTGTTATTTCAGATCTGGTTGAAATAAAAAAGGATACGCAGGAAAATGATGTCCCAATCTCAAAAAATGATGATGATAAATCAGATCGAGAGACAGATTGTGATGAGGAAAAACATGTTGTTCCAGATCTCATAGAAGAGAATTGCATTGTCGAGGCTGCCTCCAATGAATAAGACAGAGTTACAGACCTAACTATCCTCATCTCATCAGAACACAACCTTCCTAATGAGGTAATCCAGCCAGTTCATGAACAATAAGATGAGGTCTTCGCTCTAGTAAGTAAAGAGGTTTCTCTAGATGAATTTGTGGTAGATGATATAAATGATATTGTTGGGTTTCACAAATCATTTGAAGTTTCTTTTCTCATGATTGATGAAGACAATCCGACTGTCATATCATATGAAGATGACCTACAATACATTCAGGCTACCGAAGAGCATAACATTCAGGATTGTCTTTTAGACTCTTCCTCATATGTTTCATGTTTTGAAGTATTCTTTGAAGAGGAAATCCGCTCATCTGCTTGTTCAGAATTTTTTGAGGACGAGGACCATACTTTTTCTAAAGTACATTATGAAGGAAAATCAGAATCAAAAGAAAAGGACATCTTGTTTTCTCAGCAGGAGGTGGAAATAGCAAATCTTCATGTTTTTCAGGATCCAATGGCAGATTTGTTGCAGCCAGCAGTGAAGGTGATTATTGCAGTATTCAGTGATGAAGGGGATCATGGTCAACTGTGTTTTCGGATGCCCAGTTACCAGTACTCATTGTTGACCAGAAGATTTGATCAGGAGAATCAATCAAGAAGGCATCTGCTTGATTGCTTACATTGAAAGACACATTACACATGATTGTACATATTGCATTAGTACGCAGGTGGTTGTCATCATGATTTGAAACCCTCGAATCTGGATGGACTGCTGCCATTGAATAAGTTTTGTCAGTTCTTGTTTTAGTTAAGTCAGTCATGAGTCATTTCCTTTTGCATAGAGTAAAGTTTTTCAATCATTTCAGTTTGCATTGAGTCAGTGTGAGTCAAGTTTCAGCCAATAAATTGAGTCATGTTGGTTTGTCGGAATAATGGACTCCATAGCCCAATGGACGAAGGCACTGTCTGCTCACCCAAAGATCTGCAGTTCTTGGCACCTCCAAGGAGCTGCCATCCCTATTGGAGCCAATGTTAGTATCAGTCTTTGCAGACTTCCTCCAGTGATCAAACATGCTCTTACAAAGTGATTTTAAAGTGTCAAGGTCAAATTTTGTCATTTCACTGAGTCTTCAAGCAAAATTTGGTCACTAGGCATGAGGTCTAGGGTTTGATTTTACCCTTGTCAAAGTTGTCCAAATTTCGGTCCATGTCACTATTCAGCTGAGTGCGCCATCATTCAGAGAGTTGTCATTATCACGTCAAGTCCCACTGGGTCATTTTACACCTTGTTCATGCTTCAGTTGCGCCTAGGTAAGGTCATTTCCCTCTCCTAGGGTTTTGAAGGCAATTTCTCTTGGACGGTCAAATCATCGGAAAAACTTGTATCCTGATGTTCATATACCTTCCCCTATCCTTAAATTACCTTATCAAACACTTCCCATCATTGAGATTCCCCAAATTCCTCATTTTCGCACAAACCTTAGTTTCTTACTACAACTTGGCAACTTTCTAAGATGGACCTGTGTTTTGCCTTTTTGGACCCCTTCCCCTCACCCAATCTCTGAGATTTCACTTTACCCTACTTCCTAACATACCTCCCTACTTCCCAAAATTTCCTCAAGAATTTAGAAACTCCCTATCCCCTTCATTTCGCTTCATTTCGACAAATCCCTTGTTCCACACATCGGGGTAGGTTTTACTCAAATGATGTTTCTGAGCAAGGAAAGATGAATTTGGAAACACTGAGAGAGGTTTTTGTCCACAACATTCCAAGGAAGAAAAACCTCCTTCACTTTTTACACAGGTGTCATGGTTTTGGAGAAATGTCAAAAATATAGTTGCCTCGGGAGAATTGATGCACCTCTGAAGTGACCTTGGAAAAATCAAATTTTCTCCTAGCTCAGTTGGCCAAATGACTTTCTTTATGTGTCAAATGATAACTAGACACAACGATATTTCCAATGAGCTATCATGAGCTAAATTTTTAGTTGCGGAAGGCATTCAAAAGTTGACTGCAACAGCACTCTGCCTTGAGGCAGCCTCATTTGGCATATTTTGACCAGTCTTGGAAGATTTGATTTTTTGTAGGGAAAATGAACTCCAAATTGAAAAATTCTAGTTGGGTTGGAAATTATACTCAAATACCTTTCCAACACGCTATCCTGCGCCAAATTTGGACATCGGGAAGGCCTCTCAAAGTCTCCTGCACAAACCGCTACGCACAAGCTATATGCGCCGCGTCTCAAGCCCAGTGCGCCGCGCACTTACGCGACGCTAAAAATCTAGAGCTCCAAATGAAGAAAGGTTTACATTTTTGGATTCAACATGAAAAATCATGACTACTGGTGAATGGACAAGAAATTTGGAGCATTTTTGGGGCATTTTGGGTTATTTGACAAATTTTTGGGCAAAACACGGGGTTTTTCTCCCTGTGTGGCGCGGCGCTAAAAATATAGAGCTCCAAATGAGGAATGGTTTGCATTTTTGGATTTAGCATGGAAAATCACAACTACTGGTGTCCGAACAAGAAATTTGGGCAAGATATGAGTTTCCAGGAGGTCAAATACACCCAAACAATGGCCTCTCTGCCCCTTTTTTGACACGCAGGAAGCAGTCTTGGGAGAATGGAGATTTGGAGGGAACAATGAGCACCAAATTCAAAAATTATAGTGGGGTTAGAAAGCAGACAGGACAGGCTTTCCATCAAGCCCACTTGGAAATATTTGGGACACCTGAAAGTGCCCCAAAATAGGCCTTAAAGTAGCGCGACGCACAAAGAAAATGGCGCGCCGCACAGAGGAAAAAATTGCCAATTTGCTTCCGTTTCGCGAAATTTCGGTTCGCGACTTCTCCAAGTGGTCCCGCTCATCTACACTTCGGTTTTTGGCACCAAAGGCGGCATTTAAAGAGTTTTTTCTCCAGATTGGATTCTATCCAAGTGGCGAAGTAAGGCAAACGGTCACCCCAAGCCAAATGTCATGTTTCCAGCGTTGCACCTGTAGCTGATGGTTGGCTCTCCATCTCCATTTTGCAATGATTCGAGTAACTCCTCAACCCTTGGGCATTTGGTCTCTTCCTCACACATTCTATATATTTTATGCAAGTTATTTGCAAAGGGTTGGTTGGTTTGTAACTTCTGGGAGACTGTGGGGAAAGAAACTCTGTTTCTTCACTGTGTATTTTTGACAGAGAATTAATGAAAGACAATGGCTCTGTTTCATGAGATTCTTGTGGTTGTGAGTGTAGAAAATGTGTCTCTTATGTTTTCATATGTATTTCATTATGTTTCATAATTCGATTCATGTTCATTTCCAGTGAAATTTTCTGAGTGAGATTAGGTAGAATTCAATTTATTGCTCTGCCTGTGGGAAAATTTCATGTTCAGTGTTATTCTTCTGTTGAAAAGGATTCATGTCAATATGCCCTTTTCACTTTCTTCAGCAATCTATTCATGCTGCGGTACCTCAAACTAAATTGTTACATTTTACACCTACCATGCCTCACGGAATAATTTGTGCCTTTGTATTAAATTATCTGTTCTTTGCTGAGCGTCAGTCCCATAACATCCCAGAAGCTCAGTCATTCATGAAAATTGTTTCCAGAATCCCTATTCACTTACTAGCCTGAGGCAAATATTTCATTGTAAGTCATCTCAGACCGTTTTCGATTATCTATCCACTGAGCGTGACTTGAGAGAGCCCTCTCCTGCTCTGGTAGGGCTAGCTACCAGACTGAGCGTGGTTTGTGGTTACCCTAATTTTTGCCTTCCTTCAGCCTGAGGCAGATTTAGGTGCTAACACCCTGAACTAAAATAGTGAAGTAAAATTCGAATTTGATCTTAGCAGCTGTTTGTAAATTAATTAATTAATTCATCTTGAGTTAGTTAAGGAAAAATAAACATGAAGTCTATGTGAGGACATGCAACAGTTATTCCTTTTATTAAGGGATTTATCCATTAGTTAAAGAGATAAGAGTGAGCTGTAATTAGTTGGCTCAATTAACTGAGTCAAGTCTAGTTAGAATAATTCAAATAGTTTGTTGAATTAATTGTGAGTTTAGTTAGTTAATTCTTGCATGCATGTAACTGTTGCACTTCAGATAACTAAATATTCTCTCATAAATAACTCATGCATGTCAGTTTTCTCAGAGACCCAGTTGAGATCAGAGGAGGGACGATGTACTATCAGTTGGATGAATTTTTCCTATAAAGGAAACTCATCCATGCAGAAGGATTTATCTCCTTCAAGATTGCGCAGTTAGATCAGAGGTTAGTGAGTGTGTGAAGTTCCCAATTCACACAAGTGGTAGCACTGGACCCCAAGGAAAACTGCACAAGGAAATAGGAGGCTTGGAGGGCAGAGGAGAAGGTTTGGAGAAGCCTTTGACTGTCTATGAGCAGCATTGTTTGATTGCAGAGAGAGCAGGATAGCTTGAGAGCTGATTCTTTTTGTAACTTGAACAAGATTTCCACTTGTATGATAATACAAAGATTGGGGTTTTAGGCTGAGGCTTTCCCCAGGTTATTCCTTCTGTGTTATGTGTGATTGATTTCTCATTATTATTTATATGTGTTCTCATTGATCTTGCTCAATTCGATTAAGCTTCCGCAAAGTTTGTTGTAGAAGTAGATCTTGTATTTTGCTTTAGTCTATTGCATAATTGTTTGATCTACAATGGGAATTTCTACATGGTATCAGAGCAAAGGTGATCAAGGCAAAGAACAATATACAAGAGGGAGAATTTCAAAGCTTGTGGTCCCTGAATATAGAAATCGAGTTCTTATCACATCTCAATTTCACCAATGGCATTCAGCGGTTCAAGACTCGAGTATGCCCTTGATGGTAGCTCGAATTATATAGCCTAGAAGGATCGCATGGAAGCAATATTAGATGACAACGGTCTAAAGGACTTTATTGATCAAGAAGTCCCCAAGCCGACAGCGGCTAATGCTACAGAATTGGCGGAATGGAAGAAATATGTGGCTAGAGCAAGGAGAATCCTTCTGGAGGGAGTTCGAGACCACATAGTCTCGAGTCTCCATGGGAAGAAGACACCATTTTCAATGTGGAAAACATTGAAAGATATATATAAAAACTGCAACGATCAGAGGAAGTCGGTGCTGAAAGACAAGCTTCAGAAAATCAAGTGTGAAAAGGGTGACATGATCTCTACATATCTAAACAAGCTCACCACCTACAGGAATGAGCTTGGAAGTGTAGGGATCACGACCGCTGATGATGACATGGTGAGTCTTGCACTCCTCGATCTTCCTAAGAGTTGGCATAGCTACCAAGACTCGGTAAATGGAAGAGATAAACTGCCAGATTGGGAATGACTTTGGTCAGATCTGATGCAAGAGGAGATAAGAAGAAGCACCAGAGATGGTTCTTCCTCCAAGGAGGATGAAGAAAAATGTGCCTTAGCGAGTAAGGCGAAGAAAGGGAAGGAGAAGGATTCTCATCCCAAATCGAGTTCTTCCCATGGTGGGAAGAAGTTTGACAAATCGAAAGTGAGATGCTTTCGTTGTCATGAGGTGGGCCATTTTGCTACAAATTGCCCATTAAGGAAATCCAAGATGGGATCCAAGGAAAGATCTGAAGGTGAGGCATTGGCCTCATATTTTGAGTTGGATTTCACCCTCTTTGCATGCATGGTTTCATCCATGGTGGGATGTGGTTGGTTTCTTGACAGTGGAGCTTCTTTCCACATGACCGGTGACAAGAGTTTGTTCACTACCTTGGAGGAGAAAGATCTCCAGATACTCATAGCGATGGGTAATGATGAAAAGTATAGTGTCTTATGTGCAGGCACGATTGCTTTTCATAGGGAGCATGGAGCTCACATTACCTTGACCGATGCCAAGTATGTACTAGGCCTGAGGAAAAATTTGGTGTCGATCATAATGCTGGAAGACAAAGGCTATGATGTAGTCTTCAGTAAGGGAAAGGTTTTCCGTCGACACATCACCACTAGACATGTGAGGCAAATTGGTTCACGAGTCAAGAACCTGTATGCTCTTGAGGTTCAAGATCCATGCAAAGCCTTGAGGAGCAAGGCAACTGATGGAGACTTGGTGGTTGAGAGGGAGAGTACATTACCTCTCAACATGCAGCACCAGAAGAAGTCTCAAACAATTGTGGAGGAGCCACAATTGGTGAAGCAGCTTCAGGAAGTTGTGGAGCAGCCACAACTAGAGAAGCTGAGAGGAGATCGAGTAGAGACATCTACTCATGTAGAGACCTCCAGTAGGGGGAAATTTCGAGCCAAGTGGGCAGAGGGATCACATGCATCCATACCTCCAGGTCGGAGGTGGAGCGATGTGGAGTGGCAATCCCACGGAGGCTTGAATAGGGGCAAGATCATTGAGGTACCCAACCTCTTTGACTATACCTTGCTACGGGAGCCCCGACAAGGAGTAATAGGACTAGATAAGTGGGTAAAGACAAATGCGGATGGAGCGGCAGAGAGAGCTACAATGCAGGAATCCCAAGACAATGTAGAGCTAACAGGCTGCAACAATGTGAGAGGCACAAGAGTGTTGCACCAGTGCAGGATGGCACAAAGAGGTGTGCAACGATGCAAGATGCATGGAGTGTTGTAGCAGCTCAGAGGTCACAAAGGGAGCACTTGTCAGCGGCAGAGGGAGCTTCAGCATCAAAAGATGTTTCTAGCCCAACAAAGAGGTCGTTTGGGAGTTTTTTTGTTTCTAGAGTTGCTGGAGCAACCACACTTGGGAGAAGTGTTGCATGCAGAACATTCTAAAGGTTCAGGATCAGGTTCGAGTTGAATGCCTTTCTTTTTGAGAGGGAGTGTTGAAAATGGAAACAATAAATGCTAAAAATAGAAGTGCTAAAAATAGCACTACTATAAATAGCAGTTAGGGTACCAGTGTTCAACATAGCAGTAAGGAATGAAAAATGGAAGTGCTATAAATAGCATTGCTAAAAATAGCAGTTCGGGATAGATTCCTATTTTAGTTAGTCCTTGAACTAAAATAGTGAAGTAAAATTCAAATTTGATCTTAGCAACTGTTTGTAAATTAATTAATTAATTCATCTTGAGTTAATTAGTTAAGGAAAAATAAACATGAAGTCTATGTGAGGACATGCAACAGTTATTCCTTTGATTAAGGGATTTATCCATTAGTTAAAGAGATAAGAGTGAGTTGTAATTATGAGTTGTAATTAGTTGGCTCAGTTAACTGAGTCAAGTCCAGTTAGATTAATTCAAACGGTTTGTTGAATTAATTGCGAGTTCAGTTAGTTAATTCTTGCATGCATGTAACTGTTGCACTTCAGATAACTGAATATTCTCTCATAAATAACTCATGCATGTCAGTTATGTCAGAGACCCAGTTGAGATCAGAGGAGGGATAGTGTACTATCAGTTGGATGAATTTTTCCTATAAAGGAAACTCATCCATGTAGAAGGATTTATCTCCTTCAGGATTGCATAGTTAGATCAGAGGTTAGTGAGTGTGTGAAGATGCCAATTCACACAGGTGGCAGCACTAGACCCCAAGGAAAACTACGCAAGGAAATAGGAGGCTTGGAGGTTAGAGGAGAAGGTTTGGAGAAGCCTTTGACTGTCTATGAGAAGCATTGTTTGATCGCAAAGAGAGCAGGATAGCTTGAGAGCTGATTCTTTTTGTAACTTGAACAATATTTCCACTTGTATGATAATACAAATATTGGGGTTTTAGGCTGAGGCTTTCCCCAAGTTATTTCTTCTGTGTTATGTGTGATTGATTTCTCATTCTTAGTTATATGTGTTCTCATTGATATTTCTCAATTCGATTAAGCTTCCGCAAAGTTTGTTGTAGAAGTAGATCTTGTATTTTTCTTTAGTCTATTGCATAATCTATTGATCTATAGTGGGAATTTCTACAAGAGGCTAGAGCAATTAGATACTGAAGAGCACAGAGAAGGATTGAAAACAGTGTAGAAAGGCTGAGTCAACAGAAGCGCAAAGTTTTCAGTTGACAGAGGCAATAGAAGTCAGAGACTTTGATGACAGACGCATCATACCGATTCAGGTTGGATGTTTTTTTTGTTTCTGGAGTTGCTGGAGCAACAACACTAGATAGAAGTGTTGCATGGATAACATTCAAAAGGTTGACGATCGGGATTGAGTTGAATTCCTTTCTTGTTGAGAGGTAGTGTTGAAAATAGCAACAAGAAATGACAAAAATAGAATCCAGAATATTACAAGTTTAATTTTTCCTTGAATTAAAATTGTGAATTAAATTCGAATTTAGTCTCACCAGCTACTTGAAAAATAATTAATTAATTCATCTTGAGTTAATTAGTTGGAGAAATTCAAGTTAGAAGTATTTCTGAAGTCATGCAACAGTTATCCCTTAAATTAAGGAGATTATCCCTTAATTAAGGAGATAATATTGAGTTATATTTGAGTTGTAATTAGTTAGCTCAGTTTACTCAGTTAAGTCCAGTTAAATTAGTTCCAAACTGTTTGAGGAACTAATTGTGAGTTATCAGTCAGTTGATGCATGCATGCACTCAACTAGTGTACTCCAGACAACTGAAGATTCTCTCATCATTAACTCATGCATGTTTGTTCTAAGAAAGACCTAGTTGAGCTAAATGTCAAGGACAGGTTACTATCAGTTGCATGTGTTTTCCTATAAAGGAAACTCATGCATGTAGAAGGAATAAGGTTCCTTGAGGATTGTGCAGTTCTGACAGTGTGTTAGAGCAGTGTGTGAGAGCAGTGTTACACTGGGTGAAGGAGATCATCCCAAAGGTAACTGCACAAGGAAATAGGAGGTTGGACGACAAAGGAGAAGGCTTGTGAGAAGCCAGGTTTGCCTGTGAGCAGCCAAGAGGATTGTACTGAGAGCTGGCTAGCTATGAGAGCTAAGGCTTTATATAATTCTGATGTATTTCCACCTTGTATGATAATACAGATAGTGGGGTTTTTAGCCGAGGCTTTCCCAAAGTATTTTCATGTGCATTGATTATTCTTCTTCTGGTTATATGTGTTTAGCTCGATCTTGCTCAATCTTTAAGCTTCCGCAAATTGATAGTAGAAGTAGATTATAGTATTTTTCATTGGTTATATTGCATTATCGGGTTAATCTACAGTCAGATTTTCTACATGGTCTTAGAGGTAGATTTTTAGATAATTTGCATAATTTCTACATGGTATCAGAGCTATCTGATCTATAGAGAAATTTCTACAGCCACTGGATGCTTGAAGGGAAAGCGACGTGGCACCCTTGGAACTTTAAGAGAAGCTCTTGAAGGGCACAACCGATTTGACACCCTTGGTATCATAAATAAGCTATTAGGTGTGGTGCCCTGGGAACTTCGAAGAGAACTTCTCAAATAGCATGACCAACTTGGAACAGTTGTCATCATAAATAAATTGTTAGGCATGACACCCTCAGAACTTCGAAGGGAATTTATTGAAGGGCACAACTAAATTGACACCCTTGGCATTAAAAATAAACTAATAAATATAATCAAGATATGAAAATCCTACAAATTCACATCAGGTGGTAAATGAGGTTAGAACCAAGGCAATTAAATCAAGAACAAAACTTGGGGTAAAGGGAGAATAGTAAGAAATAAAAATATTGTACCTTGAGAACTCTATCCTTCCCATATTGAAAATTATTAGGTAGATAATGAACATAAGTAATTTAATTAGCTAAAAGGGGGGAGGAGGGACATAGTGTAACTATATAAATTAATCCTAAACTTCATTAAGAGAATAGGGGGGTGAATTAAAAAATAAATTAATAAATTAAAATTTGAGGAATTTAGAGAACCTCCATGTGGCGAGAACCAACATAAGAATATCCATCTAAGAGGCAAAGTGAGTTAAATTAGGAGGTAGTTAGGTGACAAAATTTGAGACTAATTAGTTGACTTCAGTAATGAACACATATTAAGGAGTATAAAAGGGGGATCAAGAGACAATTAGGAGAATAACTAGGGAGTCTTGTTGGGGTAAGGAAAAATATTATTTTTGAATTAAAATTTAAGCAAATAATTTTGGAGAGCCTTGGTGAGTGGGTGACACATGGCTTGGTGAATAATGAAACTTTTCGATTAATAAAAATAATTAATTATGCATTAAGTTCCAAGTGTCACCTATGAAGTCTCCTATAAAGGAAGAGGCAAGCCATGGGAGAAGACACTCTTTTCTTACCCTATTATTGGATGGATGAGATTATGTCATTTTGAGTAGCCTATGAGATATAGTTGACTATGGTGAGGTAGATGTATTTAGAGAGGGGAATCTTGAGCCAAGGATTTATCACCTTTATCAAATAGCACAGTTCCTCCATTGTACAACCCCATTGCAGCTCTGGGGTCTGCGAGCAAGAAGAGTACCCAAGGAGTAGGCAAGGAGGTCAACCGGTGGGCCATCACATTCAGTCAAAGTACATCAACATTCACACTTGAAGGCAAACCACAAGGAGTGCAAGTAATGGAAAGGTCAATATCAAACCTCCTCTTCAGGTGAACGGTACCTATGGTATTTATGGTGTTCTATTATATGAATTCGTTGTACCTATAGTTAATAGAATATAAAATAGATGATATCTGGAATGTAGCGTAATTCATGGATGTTTGATGTAAAATCTTTAATGTCTCTGAGTTATCAATGTTTATATGCTTATGGTTGTATTCCAACCTATCTGCATTACATTTAAAATATATATATATAGTATAGTGATGGCCACTACACGCTTCTTTCCAGCCCCACTAACACCTGCGACTGGAGGAGTATCTTTTTTGAGTGACATTGGGCTATGACAAGTGAGAGGGAGCCAATTTCTAGTGGATACAGGGAGCATGCAAATCCAAGGGCCAAGACAAAAGCAACAAGAAAAGGAAAAATCAACATCGTCATACAAAAAGGTAGGGGAGGCAAATTGTGGCAATTGGAAATCATAGAAAGGATCATAGGGAGAGCCATCGATAACAGGCCATGGGTAGTACCATATAAAGAGAAGAGAATTTCTAAATCGATAGGGGAAATTTTTCATAAGAACTGGGAGTATTGTTGTAAGTAGAATTAAAAAAAACTAAAGGTGGTAAAGGAAATTACCTCAAAAAAGGCTAGAATATAGTTGTGATATTGAGGTGAACTGAGCTACCCTTGGAAGCTACTAAGGAAGTAAATCATGAAGTTGTTGCACTATCTCTTCCCGAATGAATATAAAATATGGTTTCCCAAGCCGGCCAAGAGGACCACACACCATAGTAAGCAATAATTCTCCCACGAATAGGACTAGTGATAGTTTTAACATACCAAGAAAATAGGAATCTCCAAAACAAGCTAGAGAAAGCAATTATGCTATCGTAGACAAGGGAAAGGATAATTTTGGCTTTGCAAGTTACCAAAGAGACCCATGCAACCCTCAAGTTGCTCAAATCTCCACCAATAACACAATTAACCAACCAATCAACGTCTATTATTCCCCCTTCACGGCAATTGACAACATCATTTGCGAGAATTGACTCCCTACTTAGAGAGGTGTTCAACCAACACCATTGCAAACACGACCACTATGAAAGTCGAATGAAAGAAATTCCATAGCAATCCATGAATTTAATCCCAAGGTTGAAGATCCCACATGCAACATAAATCTCTTCACCATTAAATTCCATAATAGGCCATCTCCTTGAGGCCATCAAAGTTTTAGGTACAAAATCAGAACCTTGAATGCATTACCTTTCATCCACCTCTCTTAACGCATGCAAGTACATTGGGGGGGCTGACCTTTGCATGGATTACATGCTCACTGCTAACCACCTCACCCAGTATGAAGTGCCCAAAATATAAATCAAAAGCTTTATTAATGTTTACCATGAGAAGGAAGATGGGGTTACGGGGGGGATTAATGTTATTTTCATGATTTTCCATAACAACTTGTCAAGCAATTCTATACAAATTTATATGATCTAGCGAAAAAAAATTAGTCATGGGATGTTTCGCCATCCAAACAATTCATTGATATCAGTTTTTCCTAATTTTAAGAGGAACACAAGATTTGCTTGTTTGTCTGCTTCTCAATTTTGAAGTCTAAAAGGTCTTACTATGAAAGTGGTTGAGGGAACCCCAAATTCTATGAAGAATAAGTTTAGATTGATTGTCCTTAAGGAAAGAGACTTTATAGAGATATTGGATAGTGAGGGGAGACTCTCCCACTTACACAATATGAGTAATTTATATTTCTTTCGGCAAGCTTAGATCAAGCAACATGCCATACATTTCAACATGATTTTTGGTCTTTTTGCCTAGCCCCTAGGGGTACTCAACACTTGTTTTCCATCGGGATTAAGGATAATTCTTCCCCACCCTACCACCTGACACTATATTTTAATTTGTTAATGTAAATATTATTTTATTATTTTGAAATGTAGCATTACATCTCCCCCATACTAGGCTATAAAACACTTCTCCTCTGCTACAATTAAAAATTAAACTACTTTTTTAACTTATTAAAAACCCTCATAGATCCATCTTAACTCTGGATCTACCAAGGGATGAGAGGGATCAAATCTTTCACAATACAAACCTCTTTTTGAGTGCAAAAATTAATGAGATGTTTGTGTCTAAAAATATTTTATTCATCTTGACTCTTGGTAGATCTAGAGTTAAGATGAATCTATGCTTATTTTGAGCATGATGCTAATAAAACATTTTAACTAGAATTTTTTTTTCTCTTGTACAAATAGCTCATATTGAAATATTTTATCTATTACTAACAAGAAATTCTCTATATAAAGTTAATATGAAATTATGTTATTTCATATGGATATTTGAATATTTTATTCATGGCTAATAGTAAAATATGTTATATATTTTGGTTTTAAATATTACATGTCAATCGATCATAAAATGAATTACAAATCATGTAATATAATAATATTTTTTTTACATGTCATTGTATTAGTCCCTTCCCACACAAGGATCTAGCAATTTAGCATTGACCAAATTATAATGATTAACTTTATAAATATTAAGAAAGTATTTTTTATTATATTTGAAAAAAATATGTATATTATTTAATTGGACAAAAACTTGAATCTCTTATTCTAGGCATGTCCTCTTGAATCTCTTATTCTAGGCATGTCCTAATCAAGCCACATCGACAATTATTTCACAAATTTTTTGCAATGATTTTTTACTAATACATGTTTCACAATTTTTTTTTGCTATGCTTTTTAAAAACCGTTACAATTGATACATGTCTCACAAAAACTCTTAATAAATTTTTATGGGTGTATACAATAAAAACAAAGGGTCTAAACTACTTTTCTATATGGAATATCTTAACTAATACCTAATTTTAAATCATTAATTGGATTTGTAGATGAAAAACTCAGACTTAAGGAGATGTTGCAGCTGTATTTATATCCTTATCTTAATATTCAAATTCTCATAACAAGAACTAGATATGATAACCTCACCACTAAGGCTGTTGTAAGTTTTTTTAGATATTCCTTTTTTTCATAACATTTTAATTTTAGGTAACTTGGAATATATGAATGACACATGCTGAGAAGCATTATGGAAGAGTTATTATCCCATAATTAAATTGATCTCTGGAATAGTTATTATCCGAAGTTTCTTTCTTTCTATGTGTTACTACAACATATTTTATAGCGTTTCAACAATGATTCTAGGATTCTTCATCAAGGGACATGACCCATAAAATAATAAGTTGCTACAAGAAATGGTCACTAATGGTGAAAGTGTAGTAAATGAAACTCTTGATGAGAAGAAAAGAAATGTTAATCATGATTTCATATTCTCTAATGTTGGAGTGAAGACCCACCATGTTCCAAAAATAGATATGAAGAAGTTTGATGGCAAGGATCCCGGAACATGGATACTACAGATGGAGCAATTTTTCGATCTCCATAATGTGCAAACACACAAAAGGTACGTATTGCAACTTTATATTTGGAACCAAATCAGTTTGTATGGTATCGATGGCTTTGTTCTCGTAAACAAATTATCACTTGAGCAATTTTTACGGAAGAAATGATAGCAAATTATGAGGATACAAAAAGCAACACCTTTTTTAGCCAATTGATAAATCTCAAACAAAAGGGTTCAATGATGGAGCACATTGAGGACTTCCAAAAATTGAACATAAGGGTAAAAGATATTCTGGATGAGCATAGGATTGATGTGTTCATAGGGACTTTAAAGGATAATATCCAACATGAGGTTCGCCTTCGGGAACCTGATTCATTGGAGAAGGCATTCAGGTTAGCAAGAAAAAAATGGAAAGCAAAATTATGGCAACCAGGAAGCCTACCACTCACAACTATAAAGATGGAAGTGTTGTATCCCCTAGCCTTCCACAATCTACAAGGTTGACACCACAATAATTGGAAAAAAAAAAGAGAAAAAGGGCTTTGTTACAGTTGTGATAGCAAATACACTAAAGGTCATAAGTGAGCTAAGAGTAAATTATTCTACATAGATTGTGAAGAGGAGGAAGAAAAGGAACAAGAAATGTCAAAAGAAGAGGATATACTCTAGGAACAAACCCTAGATAAAGAAGAAATGAATCCGACCATATCTTGTAATGCATTGGTTGGAATTACCACTCCTCAAACTATCAAGATAGAAGGACATATCAAGAAGAAAAAGGTAATATTGTTGATTGATTCGGGAAGTACTCATAATTTTATTCATTGTAAGATAGCAAAGGAATTGAATTGCTTCCTATAGCCAGCACCAGAGTGTCAAGTGATGGTTGCAAGTGGAGGAACCATAAATTGCTCTAGAAAGTGCCATAATATCAAGCTATCCATGGGAGAATGTGTATTGAACAACCCAATGAATTCCATTCCAATGGGTGGTGCTGATGTTGTACTAGGAGTCCAATGGCTACAATCCTTGGGTACAATAGCTTTTAATTTTCAAGAAATTTTCATGAAATTTTGTGTGGAAGGAAAGGAAGTTGAATTAAGGGGTATTGCAGGGAAATCGGGAAAGATAATCATCTCTAACGATATGACAAAGCTTCTAAAGAAGTAACAATGAGGTGTAATTGCACAATTATGTTCGCTAGAGGTTCCCACATCGAAATCATCTATTTCTCCAGATCTCCAAAAAGTATTGGACAATTATTCCATGGTATTTGAGACTCTCAAAGGTCACCTATTCGTGATCATGATCATGCTATTCATTTGATTCCAGGAAGTGTTCCTCCAAACATCAGGTCGTACAGATATCCCTATGCCCAAAAAAGTGAAATTGAACGTGTTAGCACCTAAATCTGCCCTAGGCTGAAGGAAGGAAAAATTCAGGGTAACCACAAACCACGCTCAGTCTGGTAGCTAGCCCTACCACAATAGGAGAGGGCTCTCTCCGAGTCATGCTCAGTGAATGGATATTTGAAACGGTCTGAGATGACTTAAAGTGAAATATTTATCTTAGGCTAGTAAGTGAAAATGGATACAAGAAATGATTTTTATGAATGACTGTGTTTCTAGGATGGCATGGGACCAACGGTCAGCAAAGAACAGATAATTTAATACAAAGGCACAGATTATTTCGTGAGGCAAGGCAGGCGGAAAATGTAGCAATTTGGTTTGAAGTAACGCGGAATGAGTAGATTGCTGAAGAGAGTGAAAAGGGCATAGTTACATGAATCCTTTTCAACAGAAGAAAAACACTGAACATGAAATTTTCCCACAGGCAGAGCAATAAAATTGAATTCTACCTAATCTCACTCAGAAAATTTCACTGGACATGAACATGAAATGAATTATGAGACATAACGAAATACATATGAAAACATAAGAGACACATTTTCTACACTCACAACCACAAGAATCTCATGAAACAGAGCCGCTACCTTTCATTAATTCTCTGTCAAAAATACACAGTGAAGAAACAAAGTTTCTTTCCCACGGTCTCCGAGAAGTTACAAGCCAACCAACTGTTTGCAAATAAAATGCATACAATATATAGAATGTGTGAGGAAGAGATAGAACGCCCAGGGGTTGGGAAGTTACTTGAATCATTACAAAATGGAGATGGAGAGCCAACCATCAGCTACAGGTGCAGCGCTGCAAACATGACATTTGGCATTGGGTGACCGTTTGCCTTCCTTCGCCACTTGGATAGAAGCCTATCAGGAGAAAAAACTCTTTAAATGTCACCTTTGGTGCCAAAAAACCGAAGTGTAGATGACCGGGCCCACTTGGAGAAGTCGCGACCCGAAATTTCGCGAAACGGGAGTAAATTGGCAGTTTTTTCCTCTGTGCGCCACACCAAATTCTCTGTGTGTCGTGCTACTTTGGGGCCTGTTTTGGGGCACTTGCAGGTGTCCCAAATGTGCCCAAGTGGGCTTGCTGGAAATCCTATCCTGTCTACTTTCTAACCCCATTGGAATTTCTGAATTTGGTGCTCATTTGCCCCTCCAAATCTTCATTCTCCCAAGACTGCTTTTTGTGTGTCAAAAAAGTGGCAGAAAGGCCATTTTTGGGTGTTTTTTGACCTTTTGGAGCTTCATACCTTGCCAAAATTTCTTGCCCAGACACCAGTAGTTGTGATTTTCCATGCTGAATCCAAAAATGCAAACCATTCCTCATTTGGAGCTCTAGAATTTTAGCGCCGCGCAGGGTGCGCGGCACACAGGGAGGAATTTCCTGTTTTTTGTCCAAAAAATTTTCCTGTGACCAAAATTTGCCCAAAATTTTTGAAATTTGGGCTGGAGGTTCCCTATGGGGTGCCATGCTGAGCCAAGGAAGCCTCAGCCAAGATTCAGAGTCGATCTTTCTCTTTTGCCCTTTTTGCCTTTCTTGTTGCCTTCCTCAATTTCGCTTTCAAGCTCCTTATCCGGGCCTGTAAACTCAAGTTCCGTGTCCTGTAATGATAAGTCATGTGTCTCAGCAGTGCGTTGTCTTCGTCAGCCTTGTTCAACATTTTGTCCAGGTGCATGTTAACCAACTCGAGAGTAGACTCCCGATCATCATGAATCTGTTGCTCCAAGGAAGTGAACTCAATCCTCCTATGTTGGGCAGCTTGGCGATCCTCACGGATGTTCTGCAGCTCCATGATCACATGCTGGTCTTCCAGCTATTTGTTCCTCTGCTCCAAATACCTGATGTTCCATTTGGCCATCTCCAACTTGAGTGACAAGGATTGAATCTCTGTTTCTTGCTCCTGGATGGTCTCTTTCAGCTGTGCACTTTGCGGATCTGTGTCGGCATCATCATCATCCTGAAGGAGAATGAATTCGGTCTCTCGTTCACCTGATGGCACACCTGAAGGCCCCTCCTCATGCTTGGGCTTCTTGCCCTTGTCCTGTACCTGTGTCGCCGATGTAGGAAGCGAGGCCCCTTCCACCTTGGGTGGAGATAACACTCGCTTTGCTGTTGCAAACAAAGGTCTGGTGCCTTTCGGATAGCCTCTCTGATATGTGATGAAAACTGGCACCGTAGTGGTCTCGTGGCGCTCATACTGATGTGAAGGACCACCTACCTCATGCTCTGCCTCTGATACTACCTGTGGAGTGCTGAAGAAGTCACGGGAGATGATGTCCTCCCAAGCAATATCCTGCAATCCCAACTGGTGGTCCACCAAAATCCGGATGAGAGAAAAATTATAGACATTGTTTAGCTGCTGTCGAGGGGTCTTGCGCTGAATGAAGTTTTTCATCTTCTCAATATTGTTTCAAATGAAAAATGGGAGGCTCATCATCCGCACCCGGGTGAAGTGCATGAGCAACCTGATGTGATAGGCATAGAGGTGGGAAAACCTTCCCTCACAACTGAAATACTTCATGATTAACCTCATGAGTGGGGCATACTCATCCCTCAAAAATCTGAATGGAAAAACTCTGGTGAGCTGGCTCAAACAGCTGTTCTTGATGTAAGGCTCATAATGATGCCTCTCCACTTTCTTTTTCTTATGCCACTGTTCTCCAACGTTCGGTATTCCTGTTGCCACTGATATGGTTTCTGGTTTCAATGTGAAAGTGACCCCAACTAGGACAGATTGACCTCCCTGTAGATGGAGTGCAAAAAGGCGGGCCAACTCATGACAGACTCTGACATTTGCCACCCTTTGACAAAATTCATAGCATGCCAAGTGCTCGAAACAAGACATGGCAAGAGGGCATGCCTGCAGCTCAGTGAGGGTGTTCGGCTCATCTCTAAGATGTCTGCCACTCCTAGGTCTCCGGTGAGCCTGTTCTCCTGAAGTTGTGTCACTGTGGGTCCCATCCTCATATTTTGATGAATTTTCTGATGCCATTACTGCTGCTTGTACCCTGAGTTTTATGCTACCCTCTGAATCCAATGAAACTAGTGGTTGCCCTAAGAATCTGTCACCAAGGGGAAAATAAAACAGGGAGTGTTAGGAGGGGAATGACGAAAGGGGAATAGGGATTTAAGAGGAGAAAGTTATCAAGGATCTAGGAGTATTTTGGGTGTAGTTTTGATGGGACAGGGTTTGGATTTTGATGAGGTAGGGTTTGGGTGTTTCGCCATAGGAATCAAGGGAATCAAATGAATATGGTCACAGTGGGGTTAGGGTGATCATTAAGGGAAAATGCTACAGGGGGATTAGTTTGATAGGGGTAGGGTAGGAGCATGCTTTAGCAACCATGTTACTATAGCAAAACCCTAGCTTTTTGACCTTCTTTGTGTCATTTTTGGGTTTACTTAATAAAAAAATTTCCTTTGATTTCATGATCACCAAAATCATATTTTTCTTTGAGTTAAGGATCAATGGTGAAGGTATCTAGGGCCACCTTTGCAATTTTGAGAGCCATTTATGAAAATTTAGGCGATTCGGTATTTTTTTTAGGCTCACAAGTCTGTGCGCCGCGCGCCGGGTATGCGCCGTGCCAGTGCAATATTAACACTGTGGCCAGGCTCCCAGTGCGTCGCGCGCCCTGAGTGTGCCGCGCACTGTCAAATGACACTATTTTTCTTGGAACACCAGGGGTATGGTTTTTAGTGAAGATTTCTAGGGGGTTTCCTTAGGAGACAAGGTGGAATGGAGGTGAAAATGATGAGGAGTGAGGGGACCAGGGGAGGGGAGCAAAACCTTGGTGGCGTCTTCACAAATTTTCAACCTCGTTTATCATTTTTGCTTTGATGATTATTTTCATGCATGGCCAATGTGCTTTGGATATCATTCAACATCTTAGAAACACCAAACCATTGACCAAATTGACAGAGAATAGGTTTCGTTCGAGCCTGCCTCTTGCTTGCTAGCCTTCAATCTGGATATAAAACAAATTTGCAAGTGTTTTGAGCTCCCTGGCTGTGTGCATCGCGTGCCAAGCCCAGTGCGCCGCGCGCCCTGAGTGTGCCGCGCCCTTTTTAGTTTTGCACTATGGGCTAGCTGCCAGTGCGTCGCGCCCTCTGTGTGCACCGCGCGCCCTGGTGTATGCGCTGTGCCACCTAGAAATCTGCCCTCACTTACTCGAATTCCTCCAACTTAGCTCTCTTTCTTCAACAATGCCTCTCTCAAGATTTTCCATATCACAATGACTTGGTTTTGTGCCACAACAAGTATATATAGGCTTGGGAGAGATGGGTTTTATTTTTTCTTCTTTGAAAACCCACTTTCTAATGTTTGTGTTTTGCACTTTTTTCATTGACTTTAAAACACCCTAATTTTCATTTTTCTTTGAAATTTTGGCTCTCATGATGGGATTTTTGGCATTTCTTTGCAGGGACTGTGTGACTGGGCATCTGGCCAAAGAAACCACAACTGCATCTGAAAAATCAACTTGTGCATTTTTGGAAAATTTTGTCATAAATAACCTTGTTTGACTTTTCTTCAAAGTAGAGTTTTGAAGAAGAGTCAATGTCTCTTCAGGTGATGATGGAGCTTTCTGAACCATAGCTGTGTAAGGCCTCCCTCTGGCCCTGCAAGTATTATTGAAGCAATTTGAGAACAAAAATTTGCAAACCCTACACCTAATGACTGAAATGACTCTTGCCCATTAAAAGATCAAACATTGACTGTCATGGACCTTAATAACTTTGATGAAAAGACCTAAGCCAGCAGGTACAGACATGAGGGGAGATGACTAGCATGACCTTCTCCATCAGATCATGGCATGCCCCTAGCGGAATGCATCTGGTGAATGGAGCGGGACACCTAAAAATTAAATGCATAAAGAGTTTTGATCTCTGACAGAGGACTGACCAGACCGACTCTAACAGAACGTATAGTTGCAGAATTGCTAGAGGCTGGTATAATTCAACCTAGTCAAAGTTCTTTCTCTGCTCCAGTAGTATTGGTGCACAAGAAGGATGGATCATGCCACATGTGTCTGGATTATAGGGAGCTCAACAAGCTCACTATTAAAGAAAAATTTCCCATTCCTGTCATTGATGAATTATTGGATGAATTGCAAGGATCAATTTACTTCACCAAGTTGGATCTTCGTTCAAGATATCATCAAATCAGAATTAAGATTGAAGACATTCCGAAAACAACATTTAGAACTCATGAGGGTCATTATGAATTTTTTTTCATGCCTTTTGGCCTTACCAATCCACCTTCTACACTTCAAGGTTTGGTGAATTCCATTTTCAAACCCTTCCTTAGAAAATTTGTGTTAGTATTTTTTGATGATATACTAATCTACAGCAATTCTTGGAAGGATCATGTTGAACATGTTGACAGGGTGCTCAAACTATTGGAGGAGAAACAATTATATGCAAAAAGCTCCAAATGTTTCTTTGGAGTACAAGAGGTGGAATCTAGGTCATATTGTATCTCATGAAGGTGTTAAGGTAGACCCTAGCAAAATTAAAGCCATTAAGGAATGGAAAATCCCCACATCCATAAAGCATTTGCGAGGATTTCTCGGGTTGACAGGGTATTATTGCAAGTTCTTTAAGAATTATGGGATAATGGCAGCACCTCTAACAATATTATTGAAGAAAGATGCATTTTCATGGACTCAGGAAGCAACAAAGGCCTTCGAACATCTTAAAGAGGCAATGTGCCAAGCACCTGTCTTAGCTACACCAGACTTCACAAAAACCTTTATTGTGGAATGTGATGCTTCAGGAAATGGAATTGGTGTTGTTTTAATGCAAGATGAAAGGCCCTTTGCTTTCGAAAGTCATCCAATCAAGGGAAAGTATTTACAAAAAGCTATTTATGAGAAGGAAATGTTGGCAATACTACATGCACTTAAGAAATGATGACCCTAACTAATGGGAAGACACTTCAAGGTAAAAACGGATCATGATAGTCTTAAATACTTTTTAGAACAAAGATTATCCTCTGAAGAGCAACAAAAATGGGTCATAAAGATGTTGGGTTATGACTTTCAAATCATCTACAAAAAAGGGAAGAAAAATGTTGTGCCAGATGCACTCTCAAGAAAGGATGAGGATGTGGAAGCATTGTTGTGTGCCATTTCTATTATCCAACAAAATTGGATAAACAAAGGAAGGGAGGAATGGAAGAATGACGAAGAAGTGTTGGCACTCATTCGAAAGATACAACAAGATCCTAGTACATCTGATACATTTAGCTAGAAAAATGATTCGTTATGGTACAAAGATCGCTTATACCTATGTAAGAATTCCCAACTCAAACAAAAGATTCTTATGGAATTGCACACTTCTCCCTTAGGAGGGCACTAAGGATTTTTAAAAACTTACCACGGGGTTAAGAAGGATTATTTTTGGGATGGCCTTAAATCGGATATTCAAAAGTTTGTGGCGGAATGTTTGGTTTTCCAACAAAATAAAGTTGAAACAATTAAGACCCCAAGTGTATTACAACCTTTATCCATTCCAAGCCAACGTTGGGAGGAGGTTTCAATGGATTTTATCATAGGTTTACCCAAGTTCGAAGGAAAGAGTGTCATCGTGGTGGTAGTTGACAGACTTACCAAGTATGCACGCTTTTGTGCATTATCACATCCATTTAAAGCCATTACAGTTTCTACTGCATTTATGGAAATAATTCAAAAGCTACATGGAAACCCAAAGATTATTGTAAGCGACAGAGATCCCATTTTCACTGGAAATTTTTTGACATAATTACTTTCTTGTGTCGGTACTTAGTTAGCTCATATCTCATCTTATCATCCTCAATCTGATGGGCAAACTAAGATAGTAAACAAATGTTTGGAAGGATATCTTCGTTGCTTTATATTTGATAAATAGACGCGATGGGTCAAATGGTTGCCCTTGGTTGAATGGTGGTATAACACTTCCTTCCATACTACTGTAGGTTTTAACCATGTACAAAAATTACCTGCATACGAATTCTTAAACAAAGAAAATAAACAATGCGAGAGCATAACCCATAAAACACATATGCACAGAGATTTTTCCCTGGATCCCAAAACCGGGACTACCAGCTTGATTTTTCATTATGTTCCTTTCAATGTTACAATACATATTTATACATGCCGAAGCATCCAATACCATGGACCGAAAAACCATCGCGTCCAATACCATGTGCGAAAATCATGCACAAAACCATAGGTAGGTTCGCCCAACCTAATATAGGGTTCAAAAAAAAAAAATTCCCGGGGCGCTGCCCCGGACCCCGTAGAGGGGGGCTACCCGCCCCCCTGTGACCCCCCCGCTGCGCAACAAACGGGGGCTACCGCCCCCCTCTAACCCCCCGTTTAACTACGTGGGTTAGTCATGGAAAGAATATAACACAACCCAACAATCTCCCACTTGTTGTTTTCTTTCCACAGGGGGCCACAGGAGAGCTTAGTCATTTTCCCAGCCCTGAAACACCCATTGTTTCTCTACACCAAGAGAACTTCTCAGAGCTCACAGATTTTGTCAATGCATCTGCAGTATTCTTCAAAGTGTCCACCTTTACCAGCAACACCTTTTTGTCTTCTATCATATCCCTCACAAAGTGATACTGAACATCAATGTGCTTTGTCTTTGAATGATAAGCAGGGTTCTTTGCCAAGAAAATTGCACTTTGGCTGTCACAGTCTATTCTTATAGCTCCCTGTACTAACCCCATACTTGAACACAATCTCTGCAACCAAACTGCTTCCTTGCTTGCATGAGTGGCTGCCATGTATTCTGCCTCTGTAGTTGATAGTGCCACTACAGATTGTTTCTTACTCATCCAACTGACTGCACCTCCAAATAGGTTAAACACTAGATCTCCAGCCCAGTCTGCATCAACAAAACCATGAATATCCAACACTCTGTCCAATCCTGGTCTTCCTTGGTAGCACAAACCATAATCACTAGTGCCACGCAAATACCTGAAAACCCGCTTCACTGCTGTCGAGTGCTCCTTCCCAGGTTTTGACATAAACCTGCTTAATACTCCCACTGCATGTGCAATTTCTGGTCTTGTACAGACCATTGCATACATCAGGCTACCGACTGCACTTGCATATGGAACACGGGACATGTCCTCTTCCTCGTCTTATGTCTTGGGACACTTTTCAGCAGATAACCTCACACCTACAGGAATAGGAACCTTCACCGGTTTACTATCCTGCATATTAAACCTCTGCAGTATTGTCTCGACATACTTCCTCTGGTTTAACCAGAGCTTCCTCTTTGCCCGATCTCTTTTAATTTCCATGCCCAAAATATAGTTTGCAGCACCAAGATCTTTCATGTCAAATTTGGAGGACAATTGGGTCTTCAAATCCTGGATAATTTCTTTGTCATTTCCAACCAGCAACATATCATCCACATACAAGACCAGATAAATAACACGGTCACCAATTAATTTAAAATACACACAATGATCTGCTTTGCTTTTGGTGAAGCCAAGTCCCCGTATAAATGTATCAAATTTCTGATACCACATCCTTGGTGACTGTTTTAACCCATACAGAGACTTCTTTAACTTGCATACCAGTTCTTTCTTACCCTTCACCGCAAAGCCTTCAGGTTGCCTCATGTAGATTTCCTCTTCCAAATCCCCGTGAAGAAATGTTGTCTTCACATCCATCTGTTCTACCTCAAAATCAAAAGCAGCAGCAACAGATAAAAGTAATCTAATAGAAGCTACCTTGGCAACAGGAGAAAAAATATCACCAAAATCAATTCCCGACACCTGGGAATAACCTTTTGCTACCAACCGAGCTTTGTATTTCTCCACCTTTCCTTCTGCATTAGTCTTCTTCTTGAACACCCATTTGCTGCCAATGGGTTTCCTTCCAGCCGGCAACTCTACCAGATCCCAAGCCTCATTTTTGTGCAAAGATGCCATTTCATCAACCATGGCCTCTTTCCAGAGTTTTCCATCCTTTGAATCCACTGCTTCCTTCACAGTTCTCGGATCATCATCAGTAACAGACAAATCAAAATTTGAACTGAAACTAGATGGACTATACCTTTCTGGCTGCCTTCTTTCTCGACCTGATCTTCTCACAGCCGGAGTTTGTGGCTCTTCATCTTCTGATTCCTCCTCTGCTACAGAGTCCGATTCTTCCTCCTTTGGCTCAAACTCTATCTTCTCAGGTTCCTTTGGTTGGACTTCATGTTGAATAACATATTTTACCTCTCTGAACACCACATCTCGGTTGTACACAAACTTCCATGTGACTGGGTTCCAAAGCTTATAACCCTTTAAACCATCCTTATACCCAATAAAGATGCACTTTTCAGATTTACTATCCAACTTGGTTCGTTTCTCCTTTGGAACATGTACATATGCATCACATCCAAATACCCTCAGATGTGAAAGAGAGGGTTTCTTACCAGTCCATACTTCTTGTGGAGTCTTATCCTCCAACGCTGATGAGGGTGATCTGTTGATCATGTAACGTGCAGTATCCACCGCCTCTGCCCAGAATTCCTGTCCTAACCCGGCACCACTGAGCATGCTTCTTGCCCTTTCCATCAACGTCTTGTTCATTCTTTCTGCGACTCCATTTTGTTGAGGTGTATATGGAGTATTCTTCTGCCGTGCTATACCACACTTCTTACAAAATTCTTCAAATTCCTTGCTGCAAAATTCTCCACCATTATCTGTCCTCAGCACCTTTATCTTCTTCTCTGTCTGATTTTCCACCAGAGCCTTAAATTCTTTAAACCTGTCAAAGACTTCAGATTTCTTCTTAAGGAAATATATCCATGTATTCCTTGAGAAGTCATCTATGAATGATACATAGTACACAGACTTACCCAATGATGGAACCTTCACAGGTCCAAACACATCACTGTGCACAAGCTCTAATATCTGTTTCGTCCTCTTACCACCAGAGGGGAAACTCACTCGATTTTGCTTCCCATACACACAATTTTCACAGAAATCAAAATCCAGAGAGCTATCATTCATACCTTTTACCATACCTTTACCATGAAGTATTCGAAGGCCCTTCTCTCCAATATGTCCAAGCCTTTGATGCCACAACATGGTCTTCTCTCCACAGACCACTAGATTTTCTACTCCATTTTCAGGAACCATAGAACTATTGCACCCATCAACAACAGTGCTACCTTGCAGCTTGTACAGAGTTCCAATCCAAACTCCCCACATCAATATCAGTGCTCCTCGAACCATCTTGCAGGTATCTTTCTCGAACACCGTCTTTACACCTGCATCATCCAACTTGCTTACAGAAATCAGATTTCTGGCCAATGTAGGAATATGTAGAACACCTGAAAGTGTTCTAACCCTTCCACCTTGCAGCTTCAACTTTACTTTTCCCCGACCAATGATTCTAGCCTTCCTATCATCTCCTAAGAAGACATCACCACCATCGTATTTCTCATACTCGCAGAACCACTCTCTATGGGGAGTGAAGTGAAAGGATGCACCTGAGTCAATCAACCATGCCTCATGATCTACATGTGTACTTGAAGAAGCCAAGTACACATCCCCACCTTCATCTGAGGTGGTTTTCGCCTCTGTAGAAGGAGCATCATCAGATCCCTTTCCTTTATCAGGAGCTTTAGATTTACAATCCCTTCTGAAGTGCCCTTCCTTTCCGCATTTCCAGCACACCACCTTTGTAGGTTTTCCTGGAGATTTAGATCTCCCTCTAGATTTAGATCTCCCACTCGATGACTTATTTTTGTTTCTGTTCTGGGACCGTCCTCGTACAGACAAGGCATCACCATTCTGGTTGTCCATATTCTTTCGTCTCATCTCCTCCGTCAGCAAGGCTGAGACTATTTCATCAAACTGTAAAGCAGTTGCATTGCTACCTATTGCAATAACCAGACTATCCCACGAATCTGGTAGAGAACACAATAGACTGATGCACTTATCTTCATCTGAAATTTTAATATCAACAGATAATAATTGACTTACCACAGTATTAAACGCATTCAGATGCTCTGTCACCGAGTCTCCATCTTTCATCCTCAGGTTATACAAATTTTTCCGCAGGAACAGTTTATTCACCAGAGACTTAGATTGGTACAAAGTCCCTAACTTGACCCACAAAGCCTTTGCCGTAGCTTCCCCTGATACATTCAGCAATACTGAATCTGAGACACACAATTGTATTGTGCTCTTTGCCTTCCGATCCAATTTCTTCCATTCTTCATCGGTCACTCTCGATGGTTTAGTACCCGGATCTACCGCGATCCACTGATCTTTATCGACCAACAGATCCTCCATCTTGAGTTTCCACAACTCAAAACTCTGACCATTGAACTTCTCAATCTCGATCTTTCCACTGCTCGCCATCTTCTTTCACCACCAGAATCGATCTCGCAGATCTCCCACTGAACAGGGTCTACCACAGGCCCGAGCGAAACCCCTCAGCAACAAAGGCGTCCCCTTGAAGCCAAAATAGCTTTGATACCACATGTAGGTTTTAACCCTGTACAGAAATTACCTGCATACGAATTCTTAAACAAATAAAATAAACAATGCGAGAGCATAACCCATAAAACACATATGCACAGAGATTTTTCCCTGGATCCCAAAACCGGGACTACCAGCTTGATTTTTCATTATGTTCCTTTCAATGTTACAATACATATTTATACATGCCGAAGCATCCAATACCATGGACCGAAAAACCATCGCGTCCAATACCATGTGCGAAAATCATGCACAAAACCATAGGTAGGTTCGCCCAACCTAATATAGGGTCCAAAAAAAAAACTTTCCTGGGGCGCTGCCCCGAACCCCATAGAGGGGGGCTACCCGCCCCCCTCAAACCCCCTGTGACCCCCCCGCTGCGCAATCGGCACAACGAAGGGGGGCTACCGCCCCCCTCTAACCCCCCGTTTAACTACGTAGGTTAGTCGTGGAAAGAATATAACACAACCCAACAACTACAACAAAAATGATCCCATTTATGGCACTTTATGGATATCATCCACCATCCATCACATCATATTTAAGAGAAAATTCTAAGTTTCAAGCAGTGGAACTTCACATTGAGCATCAACAAGAAGTTCTCCAACTCTTAAAGGATAACCTCACATTGGCGCAGAATAGAATGAAACAACAGGCATATCAACATCGCAACGAAAGAAGTTTTGATGTAGGTGATTGGGTATTCCTATGGCTACAACCATATAAACAAATGTCCTTCAAGCAAACTAACAAGGATAATAAATTATCACCAAAGTATTATGGTCCGTAGAAGGTGTTGCAAAATATTGGTACTATGGCATACAAATTGGAGCTTCCTGCAGCTTCCTGAGTGCACCCATTTTTCCATGTTTCATGTTTAAAGAAGGTTATAGGTGACAAGCTCCTAGTTCAAACAATATTGCCAGAACTTGACGAGGAAGGAAAAATCATATTGGAATCAGAAGCAGTCACAGAAACAAGAACTCGACAGCTACGAAATCGATCAATTTCAGAGTATCTCATCAAGTGGAAGAACTGATCCATTGAAAGTTCCACATGGGAGGATGAGAATTTTATACAGAATCATCCATAACTACTCAAGCGTTGAGGACAACGCTTTTCGGAATGAGAGGGGCATGTTAGGCCCCTATAATACTAGTGATTCCCCCATTACTATTGTCATTGTATCTCTTATTGTTATTATTGTGTCCCTATTGTCCCCATATTGTTATTAGTATGCCCCATAGAAGCCCACTATTGTTATTTTTGTGCCCTTATGTTATTACTGTTATGTCGGCTTGATTATATTGTGACCCCTTAGACTCCTATATATAGAAGGGAGGTTTAATCATTTGTATCATCCAAGAATTGTTCATTTGTGTAATGTAAAGGAGGTTGCGCCCTCGAAGAGGCTAAATTCTAAGGCGTTGATCTATCTTTTCTATATTTTTGTGAGCTAGTTTCCTAACAAGCATTGTATAAAATTAAGGTGAAAATTGAAGTATTTTATTTATAACCAACATCAATTTTGTTTTTTTAACACTAATTTTTAATCCATTAATGTAAATATTATTTTGTTATTTTCATATGTACATTGTAGCAACATTTACCTCACGTTAGGTTGTAGATCCAACAATAATAATTTAAATATTTTTTAACATACTAAAATATATACTAACATTTTTATTTCAATTTTTTTTTTAAGTAACTATAATTATAAACAATTATAAAAACATTAAAAAATCATAATAATTATAATACTATATCTTATATCATTGAATTTTGGAAAAATGTGTTTTTTAATAAAACCATTTTTGACCCAAAAAAATTACTAATTATCAATGAAAATAATATCTATATCTATATATATATATATATATATATATATATATATATATATATATATATATATATATATATATATATATATTAACAAAATGGATATTAATCAAAAAGTAATTACATAAAGTTCTTGCAGGAAAAGGAAAAGCTCATTACACCAAAAGCCACTATAGAGCCAACCTTCTCTTAACCTCATCTTTTGTAGAAATCTGTCTATAATATCCTCAGTAAGGTGCATTGTTATCACTTTTACCTTTTTTTCTATCTTAATGTTTTCTAGATTCTCTAATAACATTGAACAACCAAACACTCTTATTTTTTGGACTGTTTTGAGATACAAATAATTTTCTGGCAATAACTTTAATGTTTCACACATCATAATAGTGAAGATTTTGAGTAAACGCATTACATCCTCCTTTACCATTATTATTGGTAACGCCTCTAATTCATCCAACTCACTCAATGAAAATATCTCCAACGAAGGAAATGCCCCCTTCTCACCAAACTCTGTGGGAAGCTTCTTTAATTTAGAACAACCATGAACCTGTAATTCCATCAAACTCTTCATTTTATGCAAACTTGGAAGCTCTTCTAACTCGAGATAGTACAGTAAATGAAGACGAGTCAAATTTTGAAATTCACAAAACCAACCATCTATTTTAACTATCTTGGGGCAGGCTAACCAGAGTCCTTTTAACTTTGACAGGTTCATCATGTCACCAGGTAGACTCATCATGATGTCATCTCTCCAGGCTAATGTCTCCATTTGAAGCATACTCCCCAGTGTCCCCTCGCTCATTGCTCCTGCCATGTTCCATAAACCTAACCTTTTGAGTTGCGTCAAAGATGCCAAATCATTTACGGAAGCAGCTTTCTTTTTGCCATCCACACTTTCTCGCATCCCCACGTGTTCAAGCACTGCAAATAGGTAAGGCATAAGATACTACGAGGAAGGAATTTCAAATCGTCACATCCAAAAAGGTCCAAACGCCGCAGGGATGTTAGCTTATGAATGCTAAACGGTAATTCCGTGATCTTGGACCCAGACAGATCCAGGACTTGGAGACTTGCAAGATTTGTAAGAGCTGTAGGCAACCTTTTGATCGGCATCCCTCGTAAGTGCAAGGATACTAACTATTTCAAACTCCCAAAAATCTTTGGCAATGACTCCATATCGTTGCCACTCAAATCCAAAACTTTTAGAGAGCGCATATTCCCAATTGCCTTTCTTGGAATTTTTATAAAATTGTTCCCAGCAATCAACAGTGAGAATATCTCTGGAGTTGTGAATGAATTGAAAAGTGAACTCAATTTGTTGTCATTCAAGAAAAGCCTAGTGCATTCTGAATACTAATTTTCAACCAACTGATCTGTCAAGCCATTACCTGCACCGCAGTACAACTTTTCTTCCTGCTCACCAATTTGTATGGCCAAACTATGGAGGATGTCATGCATCCTGCAACGGACCATGCTCTGTGAGAAGAGGCTCAATCAAACAATGATCGGCTAAAATGTTGGCATAAATTCTTCCCATCTCATACGGGTCGTTGCCACTCTCATTCCTTTCAAGAAGACCTTCTCCTAACCACAAAGGAATCAACTCGTGGTCCACATTAATAATTTCATCTTCCCTGAAGGCAGCTAAGTAGAGAAAGCACAATTGGGGATTGACATCAGTGTTGCCTAGTGCGTCGTAGCTCCACCTTAAGCGATCATTGAGAGCTTGAAGGTCTTGGATATTAGCGTTTGGCAGCCTTAGGACTGCCAATTCCCAATGTTGTGGATTAGAAATGCCTGCCATTGTCCTCCCTATCACTTTGATTACAAGGGGGAGTCCTCCACACTTGTCACACACAACCTTTGCCCTTCTCTCGTCCATGTTTGCTGGTAGAAGTCCATTATGATATGGAAAAGCATGATGAGAAAACAACTCCCAGCTCTCCTCTTCACTAAAATCCCCCATTGTTAATGCAGACGTATTTGCGACTCCCATTTCCCTCAGTGCTCCACGACTCCTTGAACTTACAATAATTTTGGATTTTGAGTGTTGGGAGAGGCTGCTGAGACCCAACTCGTCTTGCAATTTCCCGCCCTCACCCCACACATCATCCAAGAAGAGGGAAAACTTATTCTCTTGCAATCTTTCACTCAACCATATTTTTACATCCTCTTGGTTCATATTTTGATCATAAGCTGCCTTTGTTTGCATAGCTATTTGTTTACAGAGGTCATTTCTAAGACTTGAAAAAGAAGGAGAGAGTGAAACAGTGAGCCAAAGCAAGAGGTCATCACGAAAGAGATCCCTCACCTTCTGGCTGTTGAAGAGTCTCCTGAGAAGCAGAGATTTTCCAGATCCACCTTTGCCAACGACGCCAGTGTGGAAGATAGTCTTCACCAACTTCTCTAGTGTTGCAAAGGCTTGGTATTGTCCAACTATAAGGGCTTCCTCAATGAAGAAGGTCCCCATTGGAGCTTGAGAAGTGGATGCAGAGCTACTGGTTCAAGCTTGGCTGCTTTCTGCATTCTTCACCATGTGCAGCTGGGTTTGGTTCTCTAGTAGTACTAAAGGTACCAATTCCAGATGCTTTTTTATCTTTGAAACAAAGCCACTAATCTTGTGCTCATCTGATAACGAGAACAAACATCGAATCTTGGTATTGAGCACTTTTGCACTAATGGTGTTAGAAATAATGGAGAATAGGCTCTTCTTGTTATGCAGGTGTGAGTTTACTTTTCATTGTTAATCTGTTCTTACTCTTTAGGGATATGATTTGAAATCCCTAACAAATTGTATCTATTTAATATTGGAGATTAATGTGAAGCCTGTGTGGTGCTTTGCTTGAAGGAGCTCTTGGTTATCTGCACCTGTGAGCTCCTCTTGTTTGGTTTTTCATTTCATGTCTTCCATGCACTACCCTTGACATGGTATCAGAGTTGCAAGATTGTTAATCATGTACGCTGAGTGAAGGGCGCGAATGAAGCGAATTTGTCATGAGGTTTGGGTGGAAAAGTGCAACGAGTGCACTGTGACACTTCGCACGGTCTTCATTCCTCAATCTCGACGTGAGTGGCAGGTAGATCTTTGCGACTAAGTGCTGCATAGCTACGAAGACCTTCGCGAATCCTTGGCGGATAAACACGACGCCCATGAATAAAAAAAAGAGCTGCATTTTTTTTCTTCTCTTCTCGTCTGGTGAACAAAAACATCGCGTTTGGTTTGGTATGGTGCTCTGTCGTCTGCGTAGAGGAAGCGTGCTGACTAAGAGGAGTTCGATGGCTGTGGCAGCATCAAAACTCGGAGGGATTGATTTAGGCTGCGAACTAGAGGGAAAAAATAGAGAGGTTGGTGTTGTAGCGTGAGAACTGAATGTTAGCTGCATCGTTGAGATAGCCGTTAAACATCCGCTCGTCCCACAACTTTGAGCATTTGATCACTGTGTAATGCCAGCGACAGTGTGATGACATGTGTTGGATGCCACTTGGATCTGGTACGTATTTCCATGTGAAGGTGGCTTCGTGATGTGTTGAGGTCTGCGTGGAGGCCTGCGTGAAAGCTGAGGAGGCCGGATCGCCAAGCAAAGCCGCGAGGAGGAGGTCGAGGAGGCCGTTTTTTGTTGCGCTGATTGGAGCATTTTTTTTTTTACTTGTTGTGGTGGATGGTGTTGACAGTGAATAGTCATCGAGCCAATGTTCCTATTGACATGGTGCTCTACCGTCAAAGAGGAAGACTTCGCTCGCATTGCAGGGCCTTGATAGTTGTCGGACGTGGATAAGGAACATCGGCGTTCCAAGAGGTTTCACCTATAGTTGACGAAGGAAGTGTTGTGTGCTGCCACAGTCAATCCTGGTGCAAACAAGGCCGAGGAGAAGTGTAGAGACCACAAAGTCAAAATTGGTGCGGTGAAGGTCACATGGAAGAGCCAACGCAAAGGCTGTGGTTTGAAAAATTTATGTGTAAGCATTATTGAAGGCAGTCCCCTCCGATTCGTTTTTTAACAAAACGCTTCAATAATTATCGCTCAGATAATTAAGTTTTTTTTAATTGAAGTTTTTTTCCAAAGTTTTAATTAAAAATTTTGGAGGCCTCTTATTATTTGAAGGAATTATTATCTAATATTAAAGGGTTGTTTTAAAAAAAAGGAATTTGGGGTCAGCGATTTTTTTTTTTATCTGGGGTTTGTTTAAATTATTGAAGTTTTTTTTATTCATTCAAGATGAATAATCAAATTGTTGAAGCTTATCTCAATGAGAGTAATAAGCTTGATGGTTCCAATTACACTAATTGGAAGTTTAAGCTCCAAACTCTGCTTGAGGGATATAATGCCTATGGCATTGCCACCGATGATGAGGTCAAGCCGACTACTGCAACTGGTGGATTGAATAAAGCAATTCAAGACTGGAAGAAAAGGGAGATGAAGGAAAATGTTCTCCTCAAGTTATCAGTCAAAGATTGCATCATCCCTCACATTCGGAGTACAAGACAGCAAATGATATATGGACGATTCTCAAAGAAATGTACGAGATCAAGAACACCAGTGAAAATTTGTACCTCAGGAAGAAGATTCTCTCCATCAAGATGGAGGAGAATAAGTATGTTTCTTCATTCATATCCCGAATAAAAGAGGTTAAAGATAAACTAACTGATATCGGTCAGACTTTGGCGAATGATGATCTAGTGACGATTACCATGAACGGCATGACAGATGATTATCATATGTTTATAATGGGATTGAATACAAGAGAAAAGCCTCCAGGCTTTGAAAATATTACTTGGATTTTGCTACAAGAAGAGGAAAGGAGGTTGTTTCTCAAACCTCAAAATCCAGATCTTGCATTGATGACCAAGTTCAAGCCGAAGGGGAAGCAGTGGCTAATCACAAGAAGGGAAGCATATCACGAAAAAGGACACCACAAGGTACGACCTCGCATAAACATGACTCTGCTCCTAAATGTTTTTATTGTGGCAAGATAGGCCATATTGCTAAATTTTTCCATAAGAAAAAGGCGGATGGGGAGAGGTACAAGCAGAGAAGACATGTAGGTCATCTGGCTGATGCAGATCAGAATCAAGATGTCAGATTATTTATGGCTGAGACTGCACTAGCCACTGAGGAGGATGAATAAGATATTTGGTTCGTTGATTCTGGTGCCTCCTCACATATGACAGGTAAAAAGCAATGGTTCAAAAATTTTAGAGAATCCAACACTGGAGTAAAAGTATACCTTGGAGATGGCCCGCAGAGGTTTGGTCTCGTGGCTAGCGGATGATCTGCTAAGTCATCCTTGCCACTGTGCAGATCACCAGTTTGAGTCTCGTCTTAACTGAAGGTCGTTCTTGCGGGCTGGGCAGTTCCTCCTAGAGGTTATGGTGGGAGCCAGTGGGATTCAACCTCGTGTAACGTGAGTATGATACCACTGCCATTTCTGATTCCACTAGTCACCAAAAAAAAGTATACCTTGGACATAATGGAGGGTATCATATCAAGGGGCATGGAGATGTCCTTGTCACTCTGCCTGATGGAAAGATCAGGAATATATCTGATGTGTGGTATGTTCCTGGTATTAAGAAGAACCTGATTTCTGTATCAAAAATTACAAATCAGGATCTCAAGGTAGAATTCTTTAAATCTTATTGTATTATTAAAGACTTGTTGGACCAGATGAGGCCTATTGCTAGAGATGTTCATATAGGAGGACTCTACAAACTAGATGTGAAGAGTACGCCACAACAAGCATTGATGTCATCAAATAAGTCTGCTGAAAATTTGTGGCATCAACGACTTGGGCACATCAATTTCAATAACCTTCTTCTGTTGCAGAACAAAGGTATGGTAGATGGTCTTCTTGTTCTGAAAAAGTTGCATATTGATTGTGAATCATGTGCATTCGGTAAACAACATAGAGATGAATTTCCTGCTATTAAAGAGAGGAAACAGAGGGATACACTCGAACTTGTACACACTGATTTATGTGGGCCTATGCAGACAAGATCATTAGGCGGGGCCTACTATTTTCTAATCTTTGTTGATGATTGTACAAGATTCACAGGGGTGTATTTTCTTAGACAGAATATTCATGCCTTTGAGTATTTCAAGCAGTTCAGGAACATGATCGAAAAGCAGACAAGAAATTTCATCAGGTTTCTTCAATCAGATCAAGGCGGAGAATTCAAGAAAGGGGATTTCATCAAATACTGCAAAGAGCATGGGATACAACAACAGTTTACAACACCTTACACTCCTCAGCAGAATAGAGTAGCCAAGAGGAAAAATAAAACACTGGTGGAGTGTGCTCGCAATATGTTGAAAGGTAAGAATCTAACTAATGGTGTTTGGGCAAAAGCTGTCAATACTGCAATGTATTTGAAGAATGGGAGTCCCACTAAAAGTCTTGATTATAAAACTCCTTTTGAAGTGTTGTTTGGCTTCAAGCCTGCAATAAGTCATCTTAGAGTATTTGGTTGTAAATCTTTTGCGCATGTTCCCAAAGAAATTAGGAAGAAGTTAGATTCAAAGGCCATTAAATGCACTTTCATTAGATACTACAGTGAGTATAATACTTAAAAATTGTTTGATCCTTCTACTCATAAGGTGTTTGTTAGTAGAGACGTAGTATTCCATGAACAGGTTGATGATGGAAATCCTATTCAAGATAATGAAGAATGGCATGTACCATTACTTTCAAATGAGGATGTTGAAACAGGGATCAATCAACAGCAACAACAACAACAACAACAACAACAACAACAACAACAGTACGAAAAAGAGGAGGAAATTGAGTTCAGTCCACAAAGAGAAGAACAAAGAAGAATAGTTGACACCCCACCACTCAGGAGATCTAGCAGGCCGAAACAGTTACCAGCTCGGTATAGGGATTGTGCACTCATGACTAGTATGTTAAACATTGCAGAACCTTCTAATTTTCATGAAGCTAGTAAGAATTGTGAATGGAAGGAAGCAATGAAGGAGGAATATGAATATATTATTAAGAATAATACTTGGGATCTAGTAAAGCTACCTAATGGCAAACAACCCATAGGTTGCAGATGGTTATTTAAGTTGAAATTTAAAGCATATGAGTCTATTGATAAGTATAAAGCAAGGTTGGTTGCAAAGGGGTATTCCCAGAAAGAAGGTATTGACTTTGAGGAAAAATTTGCCCCTGTTGCAAAATTAAATACTATTAGATTGATTATTGCTTTAGCCACTAAGCATCATTGGAAAATACATCAATTAGATGTTAAATCTGCTTTCTTAAATGGTGATTTAAAAGAATAAGTATACTTAGTGCAACCTGAGGGGTTTGTTAAGAAGGGAGAAGAGCATTTATTCTGTAGACTAAAGAAAACTTTATATGGTTTAAAATGGGCTCCTAGATCTTGGTATGCCAAAATTGATTCATTTTTCCTCGTGCATGGATATAAACAGAGCAAAAATGATCCTAATTTGTATACTGTGTTTAATGATGAGGGGCAGATAGTGTTGATTTCTTTATATGTAGATGATCTGATCATGACAGGGAGTGCAGACAATCTCATTGAAGAAATCAAGCAGCAGTTATCATAGAAATTTGAGATGAAGGACCTTGGAGAAATGCATTACTATTTGGGTCTAGAAGTTTGGAGAGATTCAAGCCAAACTTTCTTGTCCCAAGGTAAGTATGCTAAGAGTTTGTTGACTAAATTTAAAATGGATGAGTGCAAGGCTGCATTTGTGCCTTTACAACAGAACAACAAACTTCAGGTGAATGATGGTTCGAAATATGTAGATGCAACATTGTACAGACAATTAGTTGGTAGTATTATCTATTTGACTACAACGAGACCAAATCTAGCTTATACAGTGAGTGTTTTGAGTCATTTCATGACTCAACCTCATGAGAACCATTGGCTTGCAGCGAAAGGAGTACTGAGGTATCTATAAGGAACTTCAAACTTTGGTATTTTGTATTCTAACTCATTTGATGTTAGCTTGACAGGTTATACAGACTCTGATTGGGTGGGAAATTTAGATGATAGAAGATCAATTACAGGTTATGCCTTTAGCATTAGATCTGGGGTCATCTCTTGGTGCTGCAAGAAGCAGCATACTGTAGCCTTATCCTCAGCAGAAACAGAATATCAAGCTATGTGTGCGGCAGCATGTGAGGCAGTTCGGTTGCGTAGACTTATCCAAGATGCAGGGGAAGAACAGACAGAAGCTACAGTTATCAATTACGATAATCAAAGTTCCATCAAACTAGCTTACAACCCTATGTTTCATAAAAACAATAAGCACATAGACACTCAATTTCATTTTGTTAGGGAAAATGTGCAGTCCAAAGAGATTTGTGTTGAATATTGTAATTCTTGTGATAATATGGATGATATATTTACTAAGCCTCTGGGAAGGCTGAAGTTTGAGTTGTTTAGGGACATACTAGGTGTGTTTAAGAACCCTTTCTCCATTAAGGGGGAGTGTTAGAATTAATGGAGAATAGGCTCTTCTTGTTACGTAGTTGTGAGTTTACTTTTCATAGTTATTATGTTCCTATTCTTCAAGGATATGATTTGTTGTCCCTAACAAATTTTATCTATTTAATATTGGAGATTAATGTGAAGCCTGTGTGGTGCTTTGCTTGAAGGAGCTCCTGGTGATCCGCACGTGTGAGATCCTCTTGTTTGGTTTCTCATTTCATGTCTTCCCTGCAGTACTCTTGACAACTGGGAGTGCTCGTTGGAGAAGGTCGTGTAGCTTAGTAACCCATTGTGAAGCATTATTATCGCTTTTAGCAATGGAAGTTCCTCTCTTTCTATTCAAATCTAGATGGTATTGATGGATCTGTATCGCAAGAGGCTCTATGCACGTTACCAGATCTCTCAAAGAGTCTAATTCTTTCCTACAACAGAGCGCAATGTTAGCATTGTGAAGAATCTAGGTGATTGCTATGTCGATGCCTCTACAAATAAAACCAGCGACGAAACCAGGTTCTGCCATGATATGATTTGCTAAGAGCAGTGAAATACATAAGAGAAATAGAGACACAGAGTATATTTTCCCCTTATTGAAGATTCACTATGAATACATTCAAAAGCCTGGACTCTTCCTGATGAGGTAAATAGAAATGGAAAGCAATGCAGAGTATTTATAGATCTAGTTCAATCAATTGAGATGCATATATTGCCACATAGTAGGGGTTTCTAACATGTGAATCAATCGAACCAATGATGAACATGAAAATGACATGTACCAGCTGGTTCGACGTGTGTAGCTGGAGTAAGATGCCCACATTTATCTATATTTATTTATGCTTGTGTCATAACATATTAAATATATAATACTAAGTTTAAACGAGCATAAGATATTAAATATCAAGTTTACCTATCATTATATTATATTAAATTGAATATATATACATATATGTAAGTTAAAAAAATTGTTGCTTCGAGATATTTAATTTTTTTTAATGACAGATTTAGAAGGTAGTGGGTGGAGTAAGTTGTTTATATTTTAATGTGAATAACATCTATATAGATAAGGGTAGGGGAATAAGTTATTGGTGTAAAGGGCCTATGTCATCATGAGTATTTTCCACATGCATGAACACAAAGTAAATATATGAAATGTAAACTTGAAAACAAAATCATTTAAAATAATATAATATTATTGATTTTATAAAATAAAAATATGATACTTTTTTCAAATACAATAAGAAAAAAGAGAAAGGAAGATAATTAGTTTGAGAAGTTAAAGGGTTGGAAACACTTAACTTTTTGGTGATTCTCTAATTGAGTCATTCTCTTATATATTATAGAGGAAGAGGGGTTTTTATTGAGAGTGAATGAAAGGCTACATAAATTTCTTTGTGGAGCATGAAGATGACTAAGAGAGCTTGTAACTTGCTTATTATTGAATAATAATGAGTTTGTCTAAAGCAAATTGAATGCCAACTTTCCCATTTGGGTTTGTTAGAGAGGATAAATGTCATTGTGATTTGGCATGGCTTCCATGAGCTTATTGTAGAGCTTTAGAGTTTTACTTGGACACTTATAGCTTACAAGGGACAACATACAACACAATATACCTTTGAAATTCATCTCATCCTTGATTAACCCAACTAAGCTAGCATATACAAGTTGTATGGCCATTTTATTCTAGATGGGGAGGTCGTATGGGGTCGTACACCATGTCCTCATCCTCTAGAAGGCTCCACACAAGTCATATGAGTATAAGTGCCTAATGGCCATCTCTTTATCTCTCTTGAACTCATTAAATGGTCATTAGACATTGATTTCAAGTTAATTTGGCATCAAATGTTGACCATATTCCATGTCATATGAAGTCTCTATAAATAAGATTTAATTAGTTTACCATTCCTTTAGTGAGGAGTTAAGTGCATTTTCATGTGTGTCTTTTGATTGATATCTAAGGTTAATTGGATATGAGTTAATTGCAAGGGAGCTTCAGTGGGAGTTTGAATACATCCTACTAAGAAGTGTAGGGTATGGTCATTGAAGGAATTTTAATTTTCCCATCCAAACATTGCATAGAAATACTATTTGTGAGGTTAAGCTAGTTAAACAATTAAATTTTATCATCTAGAAGTCAGACTTGAAATTATGTATAGGGACTGCAACAATTTATAATTTGTTTTGGAAATTTGTGTCGTTGAAACAAACAAGTCATAAGTCTACTACTATAAGATAAGTGGACAAGAATTATTCCTATGGCTATAGAGAAGCAAATCTCCAATAATGACGATGGGTGATTACAAAGAAGAAGATGTTGGGGTTAGGTTATATTGGTTAGAGTATCACTATGTTGACATGATAACACAGTTAATGACAATGAAGGGTATGAAGGGCCCTTAGTAGAGGATTGTAATGAAGATTCCAAGAAAGAGCTAAAGAAACTAGAGATAGAGTGCAATATTGAGACAACCGTGGGAGAATGTAGCTACAACAAAACATAGGTACCTTTCCATGTGGAGATAGAGGTGGGCATTAACTCATATGCCAGGGAAGTTGTTGCCATTAAATTGAACTAGTGGTTATAGAAAATGGAGGTGCACTTCAGCATACATGAAATCATCAAGAAGCAAAAGATTTCATTTGCTTGATTTAAGCTTGAAGGTCATGGTTTGGCACAATAGGAGAGCGGTGTAGTAGGAAAGGCACCAAGCAATAAGCCACCATTGGAAAATTGGGAGGTGTTCAAAGGAATGAGAAAAGTGAAATTTTTCCCAATTAGATATGAGGAGCACAACAAAATACATGGTATTACTTTAGGTAGAGTCCAGAGTAATTGGTGCAGGAGCTCACCATACAGTTCAAGAAGAGAGCTAATCAATTGGTTGGCTTCATCAAAAGACGAGATACAATGATCAAGTACTTAGGAGCATTGCTACCTTTGATTTGGCATTAGTTGAAATTTTTCAAGCCTAAGATGATTAATGAAGCCACTGTTCAAGCATATTACCTTGAAGGAGACAAGTGGAAGTAGCAATTGGGCACACACAAGAAAACATAACCATAAGAATAATAAATAAAAGGGAAAAACAAGAACAAGTGAATTGAGAAAATATTGTAGCAACAACATAAGAAGTAATACCTTTGACTAAGCAATGCAAGGTTTGTGATCGAAAGGAACACATAGTGAAGTATTGTTGGCAATTACAAGTTGAAAAGCACCTTAAGTTTTTCCAAAAGAAAAAGATGAAGGCAACATTGATAATAGTGGATGCTAAGGAAAAGGTGGAAAAGATCTTAGACTTGGAAAGGAAGACTAGTTACATTAACTGGTTGCAGTGACAAGGAAGAGAAAGAGATGACCAAGCTATTCTACATCAAGATCTGCATGAAATAGAACAAGACGCATTTATTTTTTTATCTCGATTCATAATCCTATTCAATGTTTACATAATTTGTTTAAAAAATTGGTTCAAAGACACATGATAATCCACGACCATACTCCTTAAGTTGGATAAAGCAAAATGTAAAATTAAGAATAAACTAACCATGCAAATTCAAGTTTTCTATGTTTTCTTCTTTACAGAATTCCTACATACATACGAAAGTATCAAGTCATTTTAATAAACTAACCAACAACTAAAACCAAAATTTGTAACTACTATCTCAAAAAAATCAACACAAAGTATTTATAGGACGAATTCATTAAGCAGGTAAACACTCGTGAGACATGCGAGAGTAGAAGTCTCTATTTTCCTTATTATCATATTATATAATAGAAATTTGCAAAGAAAAAAGAGTGTGTAACAAAAACGCAAAGTTAACAATAATCTCATGGAGTGGACTTGACCTTCGTGGAGTGGACCTGACCTTTGTGTTTTAGCGTCGTTTAGGGTTCCTATTGCCTCGACTACTTGACCTGTTTTCACTCCCCATTCATTTCATTTCAGGCCCGAAACTTGCTCATTCTGTTTCGTCTGTAGTTGTGTATGAGGTGTTTGTTTATGGTGAGGTGAACCTCCATTTATCGCTTGATATGGCATCTTGTGCAGTTGTTGCATTGTGTTGTTCGACTGTTGTGGTGTGTTGTTCGGCCGTAGAGGTGGGGTGTGGGTGCATTAAAGGGTTTCGTCTCTTGGGTGGCATCGTTTTATTGCAGGTTTATATGTCGTCGACTCTGGTTCGGAATTGGAGGGACCTTTTTTTGATTTCTCTTGCTTGTTCGACCCTCCTGGATACCATGGTTGGCTCACTACAGCAGCCATTTGGAGATTGTCGTCGTCGTTCCCTAGCAGGATTCTTCATCCTACTAGCCATACCTGCAACTGTGTTTATCAACACATCTATTTACTCAATATTCACACCATTGGTATTCTTTGTGTTAATCTCTGGCATTTTGTGCCTTCTATGGAGTATTTGTGGCTTCAATTCGTGGCTTTTGTGGCTTAGTTTGAAAAAAATTGGTGTTTATGCAATGGCGGGGTTTTCGGTGGCTTGTTTGCATTTTGTGAATGTATGGAGTATCTCTGGCTTCAATTCATGGCTTCAGTGACTTAGGTTGAAAAACAAATTGGGGTTTTTGCACTTATTGAGTTTTTCAGTGGCTTGTTTTCCTTCTGTGAAGCAGTATTTGTGGCTTCAATTCATGGCTTATGTGGCTTAATTGGTGGCATCTGTGGCTTAGGTTGAAATAAAAATAAAAATTGGGGTTTTTGCACTGGTTGGGTTTTTCGGTGACTTGTTTTCCTTCTGTGAATGTATGGAGTATCTGTGGCTTCAATTCGTGGATTTTGTGGCCTAGGTTGAAAAAAAAGTTTAGAGTTTATGCACTGGTTGGGTTTTTCATTGGCTTATTTGCCTTCTATGAATGTATGGAGTATATGTGGCTTCAATTCGTGGCTTTTGTGGCTTAGGTTGAAAAAAAATTTGGAGTTTTTGCACTGGTTGGGTTTTTCAGTGGCTTGTTTTCCTTCTGTGAATGTGTGGAGTATATGTGGCTTCAATTTGTGGCTTCTGTGGCTTAATTGGTGGCTTTTGTGGCTGATGTTGAAAAAAAAAATAGGGTTTATGCACTGGTTGGGTTTTTCGGTGGCTTGTTTTCCTTTTGTGAATGTATGGAGTATATGTGGCTTCAATTGTTGGCTTTTGTGGCTGAGGTTGAAAAATAAGTTTGGGGTTTATGCACTGGTTGGGTTTTTCGGTGGCTTGTTTGAATTCTATGAATGTATGAGGTATCTGTGGCTTCTGTGGCTTAAGTTGAAAAAAAAGTTTGGGGTTTATGCACTGGTTGGATTTTTTGATGGCTTGTTTTCCTTCTGTGAATGTATGGAGTATCTGTGGCTTCAATTCGTGGATTTTGTTGGCATTGATGTGGTGATGATTTGCTTGGTTGGCATTGATGTCAACCTAGTAGCATGGTGTTGGAGGAGGCTGCATCAACTATGACGAGATGATGAGTGTTGCAATGAGATGTTGGCATTGATGTCAACATGCTTTTTTATGGTATGCATATGTTATGGTTGATGGTATGCATATGCTTGTGATGTGACATGTGCTTATGTTGCAGGTGATCTGTTGGTATTGTTGGGTTGGATGGCTAGGTATCCATGCATATAATGCTTGAGATATGTTCTTGATGCTCTTGAGATGTGGCTTTAGTTATATTGAGTTAATTTAGATTATGTCTAGATGTGTTTGCAGAGGCTGACATGATCCCATGTAGAGTTTCTCTTCATGTTAGGTGTTAAGCTTCATGCTTGATGCCACTTGAGCTAGTTTATGCTCTCATGGTTTGGTCCTTGCACTTATGTTTATTACATCAAGTTTTCACTCTTCACGAGGTTGGAGAGATGTTTATGAGGTTTTTCATATCTTGGAAAAATGTTACAGATGTTGGAGAAGATGTCCCATCAGGCAGCAAGGGTTCTGCACTAAAGAAAAAATGTTTTACTTAAGTTTTAGGCCTAACTGGTCAGTATGGTTCTTAGATAGATGTGGAAGTTTTTGATTGGATTTTTTGGGAAAATAAAGATGAATCTCAAAATTCTGAGACATGAGTTTTGTGCAGAACGGACCAAATTAGGATCCTCACAAGCAATTTTTCAAAATTAGATCCAGATTGAGAGAAAACGAAGGTTCTCCGCCTAGACGCATGCATAGAGGCTTGAGGCAGCGACTTTGGTCGCTGACATAGTGTGTCATGAGAGCGAATAAGGACCTGGACACTTGCACAATGTGTCATGTGAGCGACTGAGCCTATATATGAGTTTTTTTTTGTGTTTCTTGCGCTCCTCGAATGTTTTATTTGGTTTTTATGAGACATCGTGTTTGAGAAGTTTCATTAAAGGTTTGTATTGACTTAATCAACATGTCTTGATGTGTTTTGAAGTGTGAATGCATTTAATGAACCAAGTAGTGGAGTAGTGGCAAAAATTGTATAAAAGATGGAGGAGATCAATCATTTGGAGTGAGAAAAAGAGCAGAGGTTTGAGTAGAGAAAAAGGGGCGACCTCCTGGAGCATAGAGGTCGAATTTGTTGAGGTGAGCACACTCAGAGATAAACCTTTGATATCGGAACATTGTGTGATGCATGTAGAGGCTAATCCTCATTGTTTGTAGAGGAAGAGGTTGATCTACAGCCAGAGACATAGTTTGCAGATGTAGAGGTTATACAACACACGGATTAGATATTGAGGGAGACAAATATAGTTTGATGGGCTGACATTTGTTGTGTTCATGGATTACTTATTGTTGTAGCATGTTGTCATGATTTGCAGCAAGGTTTCAAGGCTATTTTGATGTGTAGAAATATGGTTGTGTGAGTTGGTTGTTTGATTCGATGCTTGAGTATTGGATTGTTGAGTAGATGATTTGATTGAAGGATTGTTTCACATCCTTGGATCTCATTGTATGAGTGAGGTATTTGGTTTTTTTGTCTGAGATTATAAATATGAAGCTGTTGTTGTCTTGTGCATGTGTCCTAGTTTGAAATATTATGAAATGTGGCCCTAGACTGATCAGAAGATCGAATTAGAATGGTAAAGAAGGAATAGATTTTCCTTGCCTATGGGTGTATGTAGCCATTAAAAGGAAGAATCATTCTCATAGTCCAATGGTGGTTGGGCGAGGCTTTTAGGAGATAGGAGTCTCCAGTGGATGGGATTTCACTTATTCGATGTTATATGAGAAACTTCCTTGTTGGGCATAGCTAACTATGATGTAAATTGATTTGCTTCATTAATAAAATTAGCAACAAAGCAACAATAGCAGCAAGGATGGTTTTTTCCATGGAGGGGGTTTTATACTAGAGATCATTGTGTCTCTTTTGCATGAGATGTTGTGATTATATTGCATGAGATGTTGTGATTATAATGTTATGGTTTGCATATGTTGATAAAGCATTTATCTTGTTGGTTAATGCATTATATGAGCTAATCTTCTAATGATATAATGTGTGATTGTGGATCAGTAATAGAAAAGAAATTGTAAATACACACTATCACTATTGATTCACCCCCCCACCAGTAGTGAGCACATTTCCAACAATTGTTATCAGAGCACGGTGCCTTTTTGCAGCTTCACTACTAGAAGGTACACTAGTAGAAAATGATGAAATTATTGACTAGGTGACTCAAAAAGTTAGTCGTTGTAGCTTTTCCAAGTGCAATACTTCCAAAGCTGAGAAATATTAAGTGATTAACTAAAAATTACTAATCTAGTCTCGGGTTAAAATATACGACTAGCTAATAAGTAATACAACAAAAAATGACTAATATGAATGACTAATTTAGTCTAGTAACATAAATATGACTACTTAACAAGTAATACAATAGTACAAATCAATTGTTTATGTTAGTCATTTTAATTATGTCACTTCAGCAATCTAAACTTACAAGTGATAGGGGATTCAAAAGTTGTTATAGATTGGTTGAAAGGTTATACTTCCTTAAACACTTATTTACTACATCAATGGACTATTAGAGTTATGGAGCTTATTAGAACCTTCAGGGTTATACCCTTTGATCACATTCACAGGTAATTACATTAAAATATTGATAGATTATCCAAAATGGGAGTGGGCTTATAGCTGGGTCAAATACATTATGAAGAATACCTACAAGGAGAAGTGTTGAGTAATTAGTAGAGGACACGTTTCCTCAACCAGTGTACTCCAGTTAACGGAAGATTCCCTCATCAGAAACTCATGCATGTCTATTCTGAGAAAGACCCAGTTGAGTTAAATGTCAAGGACAGTGTACTATCAGTTGCATGTGTTTTCCTATAAAGAAAACTGATGCATGCAGTCAAGGATATTCATCCTTGAGGATTGCACAAATTTGGAGGATCAGTGTTCCACTTGGTAGGAAGTTTTCCACTTGGTAACAGGAGGATCACCCAGGAGAAACAACGCAAGGAAATAGGAGCTTGGAGGGCAGTGAGGAAGGGTTGTGAGAAGCCAATATTGCCTGTGAGCATCTATGAGGATTGTACTGAGCGCTGGCTAGTTGTGAGAGCTAACGCTTTGTATAATTCCTATGTATTTCCACCTTGTATGATAATACAGATAGTGGGGTTTTTAGCTGAGGCTTTCCCCAAAGTATTTTCATGTGTATTGTGCATTGATTCTTCTTCTTCTGGTTATATTGTTCAGCTTGATCTTTAAACTTCCGCAAATTGATAGTAGAAGTAGGTTATAGTATTCTGCTTTGATTTATATTGCATTATCGGGTTAACCTATAGCAGATTTTCTACATAGTTTCAGAGGTAGATTTGTAGAGAATTTCTACAAGTAAAGGGTTAAATAATGTGATTTTTAGAGGTATTTTCCAATATGTAGTCAAATTAAGGGTATTGTTTAATATGCCATGAATGCATCATTGAATGAAGTGTCGTGGGTTGTGGGGCATTATTGTACCCACTAGAATGGAAATCGAGAACTATAATCAATCGTTGAATATCGAAATGGTCACTTGCTTTTTTTACACATAATTTATGTACAAGAATATTGGAAATTGTGTTGTCACAATGAAAGCAATACAACTAAATAAATTATTATGTGACAATTTTTGTTTTGCTTTATATATATATATAATGCCCAGGGACTAAGTTGCATCTAGTAACTTTCTTATTACATGTCATTTGTGAACTCTATATTAATTAGTGAAAACATTGTATAAAATTAAGATGAAAATTGAAGTATTTCATTCATAGCCAACATTGATTTTTTTTTGTTAACACTAATTTATAATTTGTTAATCTACATGTATTTTGTTATTTTTAAATGTACATTGTAACAACATTTACCTCAGATTGGGTTGTAAATCCAACAATAATAATATAAATATATTTTAACATACTATGTATAGTAGCGTTTTTATTTCAATTTTTTTGTTAAGAAATTATAATTATAAAAACATTAAAAAATCAAAATAATTATAATACTATATTATATATCATTTCATTTTGGGAAAATGTGTTTTTTAATAAAACCATTTTTGACCCAAAAAAATATTAATTATCAATAAAATAAAAAATATATATTAACAAAATGGATGTTAATTATAAATGAAGTACAATAAGTTCTTGCAAAAAAAGGACAAGCTCATTACACCAAAAGTCACTATAGAGCCAACTTTCACTTGAGTTCATCTTTTGTAGGTATCTGTCTATAATATCCTCAGTAAGGTGCATTGTTATCACTTTTACTTTTGTTTCTATCTTAATGTTTTCTAGATTCTCTAATAACATTGAACAACCAAACACTCTTATTTTTTGGAGTGTTTTGAGATACAAATAATTTTCTGGCAATAACTTTAATGCTTCACATTTCATAATAGTGAAGATTTTGAGTAAAGGCATTACATCCTCCTTTACCATTATTGTTGGTAACTCCTCTAATTCATCCAACTCACTCAATGAAAATATCTCCAAAGAAGGAAATGCCCCCTTCTCACCGAACTCTGTGGGAAGCTTCTTTAATTTAGAACAACCATGAACCTGTAATTCCCTCAAACTCTTCATTTTATGCAAACTTGGAAGCTCTTCTAACTTGACACACCACCCTAAATGAAGACGAGTCAAATTTTGAAATTCACAAAACCAACCATCTATTTTAACTATCTCGGGGCATAATAACCTGAGTCTTTTTAACTTTGACAGGTTGATCATGTCACCAGGTAGACTCATCATGACGTCATCTCTCAAGGCGAGTGTTTCCATTTGAAGCATACTCCCCAGTGTCCCCTCGCTGATTGTTTCTGCCCTGTTCCATAAACCTAACCTTTTCAGTTGCCTCAAGGACGCCAAATCATTTACGGAAGCAGCTTTCCTTTTGCCATGTTTTGTCCACACTTTCTTGCATCCCCACGTGTTCAAGCACTGCAAAGAGGTAAGGCGTGAGATAGTACGAGGAAGGCATTGCAAATCGTCACATCCAAAAAGGTTCAGACAACGCAGGGATGTTAGCTTATGAATGCCAAACGGTAATTCTGTGATCTTGGAGTGACAGAGATCCAGGACTTGGAGACTTGCAAGATTTGTAAGAGCTGCAGGCAACCTTTTGATGGGCATCCCTCGTAAGTGCAAGGATACTAGCTGTTTCAAACTCCCCAAACTCTTTGGCAATGACTCCATAGGGTTGCCACTCAAATCCAGAACTTTTAGAGAGCGCATATTCCCAATTGCCTTTCTTGGAATTTTTGTAAAATTGTTGCGAGCAATCGACAGTGAGAATATCTCTGGAGTTGTGAATGAGTTGGGAAGCGAACTCAATTTGTTGTCATTCAAGAAAAGCCTGGTGCATTCTGAATACTCATTTTCAACCAACTGATCTGTCAAGTCATTACCTGCGCGGCAGGAGAACTTTTCTTCCTGCTCACCAATTTGTATGGCCAAACCACGGAGTATGTCGTGCATCCTGCAACGGACCACATGGCCATCGACGTCTGTGAGATGAGGCTCGATCAAACAACGATCGGCTAAAATGTTGGCATAAATTCTTCCCATCTCATACGGATCGCGGCCACTCTGATTCCTTTCAAGAAGACCTTCTCCTAACCACAAAGGAATCAACTCGTAGTCCACACTAATAATTTGATCTTCTCTGAAGGCAGCTAAGTAGAGAAAGCACAATTGGAGATTGACATCAGTGTTGCCTAGTGCGTCGTAGCTCCACCTTAAGCGATCATTGAGGGCTTGATGGTCTTGGATGTTGGCGTTTGGCAGCCTTAGGACTGCCAACTCCCACTCTTGTGGGTCAGAAATCCCTGCCATTGTCCTCCCTATCACTTTGATTGCAAGGGGGAGTCCTCCACACTTGTCACACACAGCCTTTGCCCTTCTCTCGTCCATGTTTGCTGGCAGAAGTCCATTATGATATGGAAAAGCGTGATGAGCAAACAACTCCCAGCTCTCTTTTTCACTCAAATCCTCCATTGTTAATGCAGACGTATCTGCAACTCCCATTTCCCTCAGTGCTCTGCGATTCCTTGAACTTACAATAATTTTGGAGTTTGAGTGTTGGGAGAGGCTGCTGAGACCCAACTCCTCTTGCAATTTCCCGCCCTCACCCCACACATCATCCAAGAAGAGGGCAAACCTCTTCTCTTGCAATCTTTCACTCAACCATCTTTTTACATCCTCTTCGTTCATATTTTGATCATAAGCTGCCTTTGTTTGCACAGCTATTTGTTTACAGAGGTCATTTCTAAGACTTGAAAAAGAAGGAGAGAGTGAAACAGTGAGCCAAAGCAAGAGGTCATCACGAAAGAGATCCCTCACCTTCCGGCTGTTGAAGAGTCTCCTGAGAAGCAGAGATTTTCCAGATCCACCTTTGCCAACAACGCCAGTGCGGAAGACAGTCTTCACCTCTGCATCGATCAGGAAATTCTCCAGTGTTGCAAAGGCTTGGTCTTGTCCGACTATAAGGGCTTCCTCGATGAAGAAGGTCCCCGTTGGAGCTTGAGAGGTGGATGCAGAACCACTGGTTGAAGCCTGGGCGCTTTCTCTCCGCATCTCTAGGTATATCTCTGTCTGCTGCTCTAGTAGGATTAAGGGAACCACTTCCAGATGCTCTTTGATCTCTGAAATCAAGCTACTGATATCTCTGCTCATCCGGTAACGAGCCACAACATTGAAACTTGGTATTGTGCACTTTTGCACCAGTGGCAGTGCTTGTCGGAGAAGCCCGTGCAGCTTTTTAACCCATTGTGAAGCATTGTTATCACTAGTACTGGTGGAAGTTCCTCTGTTTCTATTCAATTCCAGACGATATTGACGGATACGTGTAGCCATAGGCTCTATGCGCCTTACCAGAACTCTCAAATCGTTCAATTCTTTCTTGCAGCTGAACGCAATGCCAGCGTGGTAAAGAATCTGGCTGATGGCTATGTCGATGCCCTTGCCAATAAATCCAGAGAGGAGATCGGCCATGATATGATTTGCTCAGAACAGCAATATACACAACACAATCCTTTTTAAACTCAACAGAAACAGTAAAAGCGAAAATATATTTGAAATGTTCACAATATATTTGCCCTTCGCTTCACTGGATTCCTGAAGCAATACTAACAGCACATACAAAATCTTCAATCCTGTGAGGAAGCAACCAGAAAATGGTTATGAACAAACTACCCTTGCAGATTATTTATACTGCTGCTTGCTATTTTCTAACATTTTCTATCAGGGTTGGAATAACTTTCTTTGGAGGTCACGATTAAAATAAATGTCACATCAAACTTTCTGTCATGTCATCGTCATCTTGGAATAAATAGAGAAACTAAATCATTCAATTAACTTTCTGTTATGTCATCTTGGAATAAATAGAGAAACTAAATCATTCACTTAACTTTCTGTCAACTAAATTATTCAATTAACTTTCTGTCATGTCATCTCTGAATACATAGAGAAACTAAATCATTCAATTAACTTTATGTCATATCATCTCGGTATACATAGAGAAACTAAATCATTCAATTAACTTTGTCATATCATCTTGGAATACATAGAGCAATTAACTTTATGTCATATCACCTTGGAATACATACATAGAGAAACTAAATCATTCAATTAACTTTATGTCATATCATCTTGGAATACATAAGCAATTAACTTTATGTCATATCATCTTGGAATACATAGAGAAACTAAATCATTCAATTAACTTTATGTCATATCATCTTGGAATACAGACATAGAGAAACTAAATCATTCAATTAACTTTATGTCATCATATCATCTTGGAATACATAGAGAAACTAAATCATTCAATTAACTTTATGTCATGTCATCTTGGAATACATAGAGAAACTAAATCATTCAATTAACTTTGTCATGTCATCTTGGAATGCATAAGAAAAATAAATATGGTACGGAAGCTTCCAGATTCTCATGTCCGATGTTGGAATGTAAAGGTGAGAAGATGAGCATAAACTTTTTTTAACAAAGATAAAGAGAATGGTATTTATTGAGTTGTATAGGGATGAGTATAAGCTTTTGTATTTATAGTGAAGTAAGAAGCATACTAGAGGTAGAGTAAAGAATAAGCATATATAATTAAACATATTTTGTTATTTACTTTTTTAATTTGGAAACATATATATATATATATATATATATATATAATATTTGTATTAATCAAAAATTGTATTTGGAATTTTTAAAATAAAATTATAATTTAGTTAATATTTATTTTTTAATTTTCAAAATATGAAATCTATAGAATATTGTATATGATTAAATATCAATTTTACTAACTATTAATTAATATATCTAATTTAATATTAATATTTAAAATTGAAACTTATTAAATTTTATACCATGAAATTTGTTTATTATTTAGTACAAGTATAATCCATTTTCAAAATTATATAGATTTGTTTTAGTTATTTCATAGCTATTTATTATTTTAATAGATGTATATCATTACAATATCATATTGAAATTGCTTCTCAATTGAAAGTCTTAATAGTGTATATTTTATAGAAAAACTCTATAAAACTTCAGACTCCCTCGGTGGGAGCTTTTACATTTACTATAAAAGAAGGGGAATTCACAAAATTAATGAAGGAAGGGAGAAACATTGTATGTTAAATATTTAATTGAGGAATTTCTTCAACTTGAGTTTGAAAGACGTTGTTGATTTTATTTTTTGCTCTCTAAGGTTATTTCTAAATTGTTTAATCAATAACTCCATTGTAATTGTCCAATGTATTGTAAGTTATTGGTATTGCATTTGGAGTTGAGTGTTACAAATATAAATTATATAAAATAAATAAGTATAAATAAGTATAAATAATAAATAATTAAAATAATGATTATATTAAATAGTCATTAGGTAAGTGAAAAGGCGTGTCTAAAAGACATGTTCGGTCATGAAAAGACACTTGCCTAGGTATATAAGCAAGGTCTCATTGTAACATTCAATCATCTTTGTACACCTTTATATATATTAATAAAATATTATTTACAAAATACATTTGTGTATTTCACATTTAAAGTCAACAAACTATAATTTTGTTGCTTCAGTGGTATCAAAACTATATATCTCAACTATATATGTTGGTTCGATAACTATTATTTCAATAAGTATAGTTTTGTTGCTTCATTGAGCCATGCCATCTTGAAGCTCAACTATTTTGGAGGAAGAAAAGAATGAAAAGTTCCTCCTCCCTGCAAAGGAAGGACATGTCATCCTCGTCAAAGTGAAAATTGCACTCTTCAAAAATTCAATTCCCTCTGCAACATATTGACGGTGTTGGACCTGCAAACATTCAAGGGGTCTCCCCAATATGAAGTCTCAACTAGACCTCACATCATTTTGATGGGGCCAGCCCACGTAATACACTTCCAATGAATATCGATGCGGGAGTACAACGACAGTTAATAATGAACAACAGATTTTTTATGAAAATCGTTTCGTCGGCAGTTGAAATTAATGATAGGGATTGTGATTGGTACGTTTTCCTCTGGTCGTTTGACAACTGTCCCTCCTTGGGATTCCTCGAGCCTGCCTTGGTATGGGCGTTTCAAACCCGCGCCCAAGTCATTCACTTGTTCGTTCTCCTGGTTCTGTGAGCTATGCGCTTTCGGCGGTTCCTCGTGGTTTCGATATGGAACTCTGTGGTTGCGTCCTCTTGGTTCAGGGTTTCGATCTGAAAGTCACTCCTCTTCGTCCGGCAAGGGTTGTGTCAACTCAGTGGGTTCAGTTCTTATCCGGTTTGTGCTAAGTCTTGACTGTTCGTTATGTGGTGGTAGCTAGCTGTTGCGTCTCTACGTTCCTTTTTCTTGGTAAACAGTTTTGATGCCTGTATCTCCCACAGTTGTTGCGGTCGTTTGCTAGTTGGAGCTGCTTCAGGTGACAAACCTCTGGCTTCAAGTCAACCTTCCACAAATCTGGCAAAATACGGTGTCAAATTTCTTCGGTTTCTCCGTCACTCACAGGGTAAGTTCGCCTGGTTCCATGTTATCAATATCTGCTCCTTTTCCCTCAGTCAACTTAATGTTTCGGCTCCTTGTGAGCAGGGTGACCTGGTGGAATTGTTATGGTTGCGGCTTGCCTTCGTCAGGTAAAGAACTGAGACTTATTTGCTTTGCTATGTTGCGAGTCCTCGTTTCTTTGTACTGTCGATTGCTAATACCGTTTGTTAACTGATTACATTTGCAGGTATGGCTGCTCAAGGGTTTCGGCACCTGGCAATTCGGTGGCTCTGGCTAGACACGGGTAGTGTCATTCTCTGTTCTTTGGTTGCTTTTGTTTGGCCTTAGGCTGAGGTTGTTAGAGTCTGTATATTTATGATTTTGCTAGGTCGCTGTCTGTACACAGTTTCGTTGTAGGTTGACACTGGGCTCCTTCTCTGTCTGGTTACTGTAATGGGTCGAGGGTTCTAAACCCGTACTGTGTTCAATTCCCGCTTGGTCATAGGCATGAACAATATAATTGTGGAACGGTCTTTTTTTCCTTTTGTTTCGAACAGAATATATATATATGTGTAAAGGAACCAGAACTCTATTTTCTCGTCTATTTTGATTCAAATATGAAACTGTAATTGGTTGTTCATTTGCATACCTGGCAATTTTAAAATTTAGTTGCTTGTTTGGGCTCGCTAGTTCCGTCTCCTTGGCGTTCACTTATGTATGTGGTCTTGAGGACTGTATGATTGGTTCCCACTGTACGTTCCTTGGATTTATTTGCAACCTGTGTGCTTACGTTCAATTTCTAAATTCGTTACGACTCCAGTCACGTCATAAGCCTGTAAGAAAATCACCAACAATCTGTACTGTACATAAAACGAATGCAATTTCATATAACATAGACGGTCTTTGGGACGTTGGAGAGGAAATGTGCACAGAAACTACAATTATTTATTTTCTCATTTCTCTGATAATCGAACCCTGCTCTGTGTTCTGTTTCTCCCTTAAAACAACTATTAGAAAACTGTTAGTTTTCCAACCGCTGTTAGTTATGTCCGATCAATTACATCAGTTTTTTTTTTTGTACAGAACTTTTCATTGTAGTTCAGTATTATTACAAAGGTGAAATTAACTGTTTAAAATAGTGACCCTAACTAATTATAATTCCTATTGTTCCTAATTACTGTTCATTAATTTAACTTAGACAACTTAATGAAATAAAAGTAAAAAAAATACAAGCACGTTATCCATTCAACAAGTTTACTCCTCGTCCCCTTCAGAGACCAAACTGCCTTCATTTCATCTTGTCCTGTCAGCCAGATGCTCTTGCATCACATTTGGTGTAGGAGCCCCATCCAGAATATGGCCCGGTTGCTGATGCAGTGGGTTTGAATGATGTGCCTTGTCTGCAATAACACATAGGGTGGTGTACTTATGACTTTGGTGGGAACCACTGTGAAACTTTGTGGAGGGTCAAGTGCATTGCATGAGGGGTTCTAACAGAATGGAGGGAAAGAGAGTGAGCTCCTTAGAATCTTGTAATAGTACGCAGCTTGAAAGGGACACACAAGCATATAGACATCACAAGCTAGTCTGCAAAATAGTTCACAAGTTAATTGTGACAGAAATAATATAACATCACACATTCAACAAGATTCATACTAATGCAAATGAAATAGTTCATAAGTGTTAGTGTAAGTTAAATAACATACATTGCAAATACTACAAGAATAGTCCTACTATATTCACAACATATGCATGAAAATGTTCCGACTCTGAGCTTTCATTAAAGTGAAAGTTCCAATCATACATAAACCATTGACAAACCACTAGCCCCAATAGTGGAACATGAAGTCTACACCTACTCCTCCAAAGAAAGATACTCACTCTATGTTATGAAGAAGCCAAGGCTCTCAACAAACTCCCATGCTCGTGATTCTAAGCCTAAGCCTAGCCAAAATCTTGGCTCCCAAAAGCCCTTTACATGAGTTATGAGGATATATTTATAACAAGAGGGGGTGACCCTTCACTTCCCCTTTGTGACTCTTGGACTTCCCTCATGACTGTTCAACTTCTTTACAAAATGACTCTTCAATTACATCATGACTCTTCACATTCCACAATTGACACTTGGAATTTCACTTACAAATTAATTGCAAAATAATATTATAGTACACTCATACCCACATAAGACAAAATTAGGGAGAGCCACCTAGACAACCTAATAAGACAAAATAGTTAAGCTTGAGTTTGGGGGAACTCCAACTCAGCAACTTCCACTCGATGTCTCTCGGTCACGCAGCAATGCTAAGCTTGGTACTACGCGATGATATCCCCAAATTGTACGATGGTGTCAGGGTGGAAGCGGAATCTAGCCTCCATGGCATTCGGGTACACTGTTTTGGAACCAGCCTGTGTTTCCTTCTGGAGCATGAACAACATTGTATTGACTTGGACAGGACCACCAATATACCTACGCATGTTCTGTCTATTCACCTCTAGATCTTCCTTGGTGGTGATATGTATAAGCTACTCCAAGTATTATTCTATCTTCTGTTGGACCTGGTTCCTGCCTTTGGCTTCAATGAGTGAGCCAACTGATGGGATCTTGTGCGGTCTCACAAAAAAATCCATGTCATTGTACAGTTGTGCATAAGAGGCCTGCATGTTAGCAATAAATGAGGCGAGTTGTTTGTTTTTATGGATAAGCATATGAAATCTTGCTTTCTCTAGCTCTGCTTGTTACTTTGTTTTCTTTCCCAAATCAAGCGGTGCCCCTTTGTATTGCATTGACCATTCATGCACAACAGCTATGACTGTTTGTACAGACTTATGAGTCTTAACAAAATCTTTACACTTTTGCTGCAAGCCATGCAAGTGGAAAATTTTCTTATGCATGGTAACAAGCTCCTCATAAATATTTCACATGGTCTCTCCCAAAGTCAATACTTCGTCAAGTATCGTTGCCTTCAGTTCTTCCAGATAAACTTGTGTGGTAACTTTGGTCTTGATCTCTGCGCGGAGTTGTTCAACTTCTTGCCTAGCAGCCTGCAAGTTCTTTACCATTTGTTTATTCTTAGTTGTCAAATACTTCGTGTTTGACTTTGCTGCTCCAACGAAGGTCAAGTTGGTTGCAGCAATGGCATTGGGATTCCTCCTGGTGTCCACCACAATCACCCTTTCCCTAAGAAATGCAGGAGATGCGAGGTCGTTCGGAAAATGTTTTCTCCGTGCTTATACAATCTTTTTTTGAAGTTCATCATATGATAGATTATATGTTTCTATAACCGAATGATTTGGTGGATAAGTTTAATGCTCAAAATTCAAAGTGATCAGATTGACTCGAAACCTGAACAACTGGATAGATCTCAGTGATTTAAATCCAATGCAATTCGTTTCACTCAAAATCGATATCGTATGTTCCCGATATCGTGTTCTCATAGAATTTCTAAACAAATAAACTTTAAAAAGTTGAGTTGTAGTTACCCCCAGCCAATAGTCTATACACTGACTGGGAAATGATCGTACAAGGTGACTGGACCTCCTATCTATGAAAATTTGGAAGACCCAAATTTCTACTGCAACAACTGATTACGTTTCTTCTATTTTTTGAATTACTGAACAAATTATTTACTGCATCCTATATCAAATACCAAAACTAATACATTGCAACCTTCACCAATTAAATTAAATGTTGAAACAAGAAACTGAGCAAGAAATAAATACAACACATGACACCATTGTTTTTGGACAAATGCCCCCAGAAAAATGCAATGCGAGAAAACTGGTGCAGCAACTGAGGGTTTGTATTATTAAGTAATAGTTTTTATAATATAATCATTGGATGCCTTGCTGGCTATCCAATACAGAGAATCTGATTGGAAAAATATTAGTGAGAAATACCTTACACTATTACTAGCGATCTGACACTGATCCAGGCCCTGGATGGCTGGTTCCACACTGGCTCTTTGGAGCTATTGCGTCAGCCTACGCATTTCTACGTTAACCTCTCTAGGGATCTGTATCACCTCTTCCCAGATCTCCTGATGTCTGGAGCTTCATTCCTCTGGCTCTCTGGACTCACACCCCTACTTCTGGCTCTATAACTTAACTTCCCAGCTAGATTTTGGACTCTCTCTGAAGCTTTGTGATGCCTCTGCATGACCCTACGCTACCCAACATGCCCTCTGCACTTCCTATTATGGATCTCTCTCTACCTCCTCTGCGATGTATTCCCGGATCAGGAAACTCTCCAACTGGAACTATCCCTTCCCCTCTATGCAATAAATCATTTCGATCTTCTCTTTAGAAACTACTGCGATGCCCTCTTTGAGAAATTTGATCTCTTAATCTCTCTTCGATGTGTTTTCCAAATTCCCATCAAATTCCTTCTTATAATCCTCAAGTTGAGTAATCAACGACCCATATTAGGTTCTAATCAATGGCTCAAATCATTTGGACTCGATCTCTGTCTTCTTTTAGAAGTTTCACTCTTAGTTTGATTAATACCCCTTAATTATTTTAATTTCCTAAGTTTAGACTTAGGCACCCATTAAAAATAATTAATTATTTTCATAAAATTGTCTCTGGGTGGAATTTCCCAAAACAATTTATGGGTATTGTGGAATACATGTGTCCTAGCCTCCCTGCAAAATTTGAGGCTAAGAGCACATCTAATGATACCAGAAATCAACACTCCCTCTTAGCGAGGAATGTGCTCTAGTAATGCAAGTTGTTGAAGCTTCACCCTTCTCTGTAACATCTCCCTTTGCGTGCTGATGTCTGACATCACTTCCCACCAACTACTGTGCCAACGCTACATTTGTACTACTACTGACCCTGCCACTTCCAACATTTCATCTGTATTGCAACCCTTGTAAATGATGCATTTGTGCTGTTGTTGGCCCTGCCACTGCCAAGGTTGCATCTACACTACAAACTTCTCCAATTGTTGTTGATACTGCATCAGCAACAGAAAAGCACCTAAAATTATTGAACATGTGTTCAGTATGATGCATTTGTTGTTGGAGTTCTTACTGCTACTAGTCTCTGTGTTGTTACTGAAGCCACTATGATGGTGTTGACTTTGCTTTGTGGCAATTGCACTGCTGCGAACACTAGCTCTGCGCTGCTCAGATTCTAGCGCTCCTAGCCACTGCAACTATCAGTCTGACACTCCTCTGCATCAACTAAATGGGTCCATCCTACTACTTTTGATAGGGCTCTTGTAGCAAGGTATTGATCCAAGAGGTAGACTCCTCAAGGATCCTGCCCATCTACAGTTCTTTTGAACTACAGTTCTAGATCACACCACCTCTCCCCTGGAGATATCTGGGCAATCATGGCAAACTCCTCCTCCTCAATCTTTGCGGTTGCAGTCTACAGATCATGTTTCACATCCTTGTCCTTCTTCTTGACAGGACATTGTGTAACGTAATGACCAAGTTCACTACACCGAAAACATTTGATCTTAGAGACATCATTTTTCTTTCTCTACTACTCTTACAGCCCCTTTGATGCAAGGGCTACATTTTCTTCCTCCTCCTTGGGCTTCGTCCCATTTTTGTTGCTGCCATCAAATTTGCACTTGAATAAGTCTGTCCTCATCTCTTCCCACTGAAGAGTGGCCCACATTCCTTCCCAATCTAGCAATCTCTCTCGGCCGAGGATTCTCTAGACAAATAATTGCCATTCTTCTAAAATAGAATTCAGGGCCAGCCTTACCATCTCGGTAGGCTAAGGTGTTGACCCCACAACTGCCAACGAGTCTCAGATTTCCTGAAGCTTCATTAGGAATGGATCGATGTATTCCCCCTTCTGCGTCTGCGTGGATCTCATCTTCTGCTCCAAGTACATCTTCCGCTGCTTGAAAGATCCTTCGTATAGCATGGCCAATGCTTCCCACATCTGTCGGGTTGTATCCTTGCCAACAATGTGACACACCACATGATCCCTCACTCCATCAAGGATCAATTATTTGGCTTTTTCCATTTCAACATTGTACTTCTTGAGCAGATTTGGATCCACGAGTAAGACTAACACACTGTCGACATAGGTTTTGAGATCATGCTCATCCAGAAGGCATGAGATCCTTGCCTTCCAGATCACATAGTTGGATGCACCTTCCAACCGATCATGATCTCGTAACCCACTAGCTTCCATCTCTGCCAATGAAATGTCGAACTGCCTCCTCTCTCCTCTGCATAGCACTAGGCTAGCCTACAGACTCCTTGCTGGAGTTACTAGATCTTCTCCTCTCTGTTGCTGCTCAGCAATAGAGAAATCGAATTCCCTGGCTAGGAATTCTTTGAGGAATAAATTCCCTTAACAGTGTCTCCTTCTTCCTTTTGACGCTTTTCTGCCCCAACAACTGCTGCAGAAAATTGTGTCTCACCAGAAAAATTCTCTGCGTTGATGCTTCTGCATTGCTCCCTCTCACACTGGAAAACTTCGATCTGGAAATTGTTCTCTCTGTTGACTCATTCAAAGAGATATTTTCACACGAAATTTTTTCCCTTTTGGTTTGGACTACACATCCCTCTAGGGATTCGATGTGCTGCCTATGCAACACTTCGACCCTCCTTCTCTTTAGCGTTGGGTTCTTCTAGCTCTACGCTCTTGCTTCACTTGTAGCTCTGATACCATGTGAAAATTTGGAAGACCCAAATTTCTACTGCAACAACTGATTAATTTTCTTCTATTTGTTAAATTACTAAACACATTATTTACTGCATCCCACAACAAATACTGAAACTAATACATTGCAGCCTTCACCAATTAAATTAAATGCGGAAACAAGAAATTGAGGAATAAAGAAATACAACACATGACACTGTTCTTTTTGGACAAATGTCCTCAGAAAAACCCAATGCAGGAAAACCGGTGCAACAACTGAGGGTTTGTATTATTAAGTAGTAGTTTCTTGAATACAATATTTAGATGCCTTACTAGCTATCCAATACAGAGAATCTGACTAGCAGAAGATTAGTGAAAAATACCTCACACTATCACTAGTGATTCGACACTGATCCAGGCCCTGGATGGCTTGCCCCATGCTAGTTATGCGCAACTACTACGTCAGCCTACGCAGTTCTGCATCAACCACTTCGGGGATCTGTGTTACCTCTTCCCGGATCTCCTAGCCTTTGGAGCTTTGTTCCTTTGACTCTCCGGTCTCACACACTGGCTTCTAGCTCTGGAACTTGACTTCTCAGCTGAATTTTGGACTCCCTCTGAAGCTCTGCACTGCCTCTGCGTGGCCCTATGCTTCCCGGCGTGGCCTCTGCGCTGCCTCTTTTGGATCTCTCTCTGCCTCCTCTGCAATGTATTCTTGGATCAGGAAACTCTCCAACCGGAACTATCCCTGCCCCTCTCTGCAAGAAATCGCTTCGATCTTCTCTCTAACAACTGTTGCACTGCCCTCTCTGAGAAAATTGATCTCTTGATCTCTCTTCGATGTGTTTTCCAAATTCCCATCAAATTCCTTCTTATAATCCTCCAGTTGAGTAATCAACGACCCATATTAGATTCTAATCAATGGCTCAGATCATTTGGATTCGATCTCCATCTTCTTCTAGAAGTTTCACCTTGAGTTTGATTAATACCCCTTAATTATTTTAATTTCCTAAGTTTAGACTTAAGCACCCATTAAAAATGATTAATTATTTTAATAAAACTGTCTCTGGGTGGAATTTCCCAAAAGGGTTTATGGGTATTATGGAATACATGTGTCCTAGCCTCCCTGAAAATTTTGAGGCTAAGAGCACATCCGATGCTACCAAAAATCAACACTAATGGCCAATGGTATGGTGACAAGTGTCACATTTTGATTCATTGGTGTATGGTGTAATTTCATTCGTTGAAGGGTTGACGAATGAGGGAAAGCCATGTGGGCCAATCAGTGGCAGCCATGCGCCCTCTTCTTACTTGGAAAAATTATGGTTGAGGCTGAACTACCTCTGCATGGGATTTGAACTTGTGACCTACCACCTGCCAGCCAAGTCCTCCACCGGCCCGCCTACGATGTTACTTGTTAAAGTGTGGGAATTAAATCATATTTAAAGCCCTAGACCCTCCGGTGACCACGAGACTGCAGGCAGTGGGGCCAATGGGATAGGCCTTAGCATAGCCCATGGCCAAAACCCGCGACCCAAACCATACACCGAAGCCAGCGCAAAAGACCAGAGGCGGAAGTTAAAGGGGCCAACCCCAAGGTCATATGGCGAACCATAGGACCAGGAGTGTGGGCGCAGAGGGGACCAACCCCAAGTCACAAGGCGCCCATGCGACCAAACTGTAGCAGAAAAGGGGCTCGGAGTTAGGTCCAAGAATCTCGGCCCCCTATGCGGTCATATGCGTGCCACGTGACCATGATTTTCAGAACTGGGGCTTGATGGACGGACTAACCATCCTACAATTTCGGTCGTCAAGCGGGAGTGTAGGCCAGATTTGCGCACCGGTTCCGGGTTTGGGGCGCTCAAGCTAGGTTTAGGGCAAATTGGAGGATAACTAGTTGTAGAATTTGGGAAAAACTTGAAACAATCATAACTTACTCAATTTTTGGCCAAATGAGGTACAGAAAGAACCAAAATGGGGGGTTTTGACAGTGATGGATCCATTGGAGACATAATTTTTGAGTTTTGAGCTATGTATAGGCATGTAAACATACTTTTTTATCATTATAATGAAAGAGGCCCTGCATTGGATGGTGGACCAGGAGATGTAGCCTAGGAGAGGGGTGAACTCCTTTATCATGCTTTGTGTTGTATTTCAGATATTATTATTTTGTCTCTATTTGGCTATAAATTGTGGTTACAATTTACTGTTTATGTGTTTAGTAAACTGATCCTCTACCCAAAACACATAAATTTACCTTGCAAATTGTTAAAAAAATTTCAAGTTTACACATTCAGATCACTGGATCATCATCAAGAGGAACAATCTCTTCTTCCCCACTTAGAGCTAACTTTGCTATTAGACGAGGGAGAGACTGAATGGTGACATGTTGTGTGCTCGGCATTAGGTTGACATCTTTATTTGGTGGATCCAGTTCTGCCTCCATGTCTTCAATCTCAATCAACTCTTCAATCTGCTGAGCAAGCTCCTTGTCTTGCATTTGTCTGCTTTCCTCCTTTGGTTGTCGGTTATGCTCTTGCTCCTTGGCTTGTCTTCATGTTGTTTCTTCTGCTATTACTTTTCATCTTTCTTCCTCTTCTTTCTTTAGCCTTTCTTCTTCTTCCAACCTCCTCTAGTCTGCTTCCTACATCCTCAGTTTCCTCTTCTTATCTGGTTCTATGGAGGCTCTCATAATAGCTAGACATGATTTCATTTTGCGACTTCGCTCTCCCCCTGGGTGATGCACAAACTTCCTCTTTCCATTCTCACACACTGGGTTGCGCACTTCTGCTGGCACTACTTCTAGAGTAGCTTCCTTCTATGGAGTAATCTATAATGTACCTGCAAATATGACTGGCTCGTGGGACTTGGAGGCATTATAACAATTCTTCCATTCTTCCTCCTCAACCCTGCAGAAAGTAAGAGATTCAAACCAAACTCTACAGGCGCAGCATGCGGTCTAGCCCTCCTTCGAGCACCAGAAATTTTGATGGTGTTGGACCCACCAACATTCAAGGGATCGCCCTGGTATGAATTCCCAACTAGACCTCACACCGTTTGGTGTAGGATTCCCATCTGGAGGCTCGGTTTCCATATACTTAGAGATATGCCTTGGCTCTAGCTGTCAGCACATGAGAGCGTTGCACTGGTATCTTCAAACAATAACATAAGTGTGCATGGTGAGTGTGTAATATAACTTGTGTCTCGGTTATCTTACTGCAAAGGGAGAGAGTAAAGTGAGCCTCTAAGTGAGACGTAATAGTACCACCCAGGAAGAGACACACACAAACCAGAAAGGTCTGTCCAACATCCAGCAGAATAGTCCACAACGGATGTGGCAGTCATTAAAATCGAGGTGAAGGGGACAACACATACACCACCCAACGGAGTAGTCCACATGGATGTGATGGTCGTTAGAACCAAAGTAAGGAGGACAACATGTACACCCCCCAGTGGAGTAGTCCACACGGATGTGACGGTTGTTGTAACCAGAAAATAAAGATGGTCTATCGACTATCCCGCGGAGTAGTCCACAAGGATGTGATAATGGTGATAACTAATGCACAGGGATGGTATGTCTAGTATTCCCAGAGTAGTCCATAGGGATGAGACAACAATGATAACCAATATAGGACATTCCCAACAATGTAAGTACTAAAACAACCGAAGTAGTTCAACTATCTTGGTACAAGTGAAACAAACATGCGTTACAAATGCTAAAATAATAGTCTTGCAAACATCTACAAAACATGCATGAAAACATGATGGCCTTAACAAGCTTCTAAATTAAGAAAAACTCCCACGACATATTTGTACACCATACATCATTAGTTCCACTCCTCACTCCTCAAAGAATTGACTATCTACTCTCAAGGCTATGTGGGAGGAGCCAAGGTGAAAAGTCCTTGCTCATACAATGGGAGGGGTATATATAGCCAAGGGTGATGCTTGACCCTTGTGACTCTTGGACTACCCTCATGACCGTTCAACTTCCTATGACTTTTCAATTGGCATGACTCTTGATCTTCATGTGTGTATCCATTGGACGTCCACTATACATTACATTTGGTTACAACAGATATGGCCCATAGTAGTGATGTGGCCATGACAACTCATGACATAACTTGACATGACACTGTTGACATGTACTGGCTAGTTGTGGTCTCCATGTCAAGTTCTCGTGCTGCTAAGTGATGGATGTACTCTCAGGTGCGCTTTTTCTTCTCCTCCACATGGCTTGATGTTGTGGGGTCTTCAATGATCTTGGCCTTGCAAAACGGTTGTACGCATGTGTTCCCTTCGCATGCTCTTAGATGTGCTTCCCTTGTTCATCCAGCTGCAAGTAAGTATTCTAGCATGTGCACTCCTTCATCATCTTGTTCGTCGTCTCACCATGATCCATCAGTGTACTTGTTCCCGCAATTCACTCATGACAGGACGACTTCAAATCCAAAATATCTAAGTCTAAGATATGTGCATTTTTTTTCATGTTTCAGGCTCGGGACAGATGACAAGCTGGGAAGAGGGCCCAACAACTGCACAATGCGTATTTCTAGGTGATAGAGAGGTGGAATGGTTGCTGAGAGTGCATAGAGCGCAGCTCAGGCTTGGTTGGGAACTCCGGGGCACTATCTTCACTATCGGGGAAAATTGCATAGAGGCCACTAGGAGGCAAGATTGCGCAGTTGAGGACATCATTGGAAACTTTCAAGGTGGGACCCTAAGGGACACCTATGCAGTTTCCAGAGGGAACACAATGTCGGACAACAGAGGGACCAAAGGATAGTTCTGCGCAGTTTTTGAGAGCAGTGAGTCCTGACAGAGGGAGGTCACTGGGAGGACACCTCTGCACAGTTTCTGGGAGCAGTGCAGGCTCAGGTCTCTGCGAGATGTGGGGTTCCAGCAAGCGGGAAGGAGGCTTGATAACTGATCTTGAAAAGTGAGCAGTTTAGGTCGGAATTTGAGGCCATTTTTGTGCAGTTCTGGGCAGGAAGATAGGTTGCTCAACTCTACGATTGCGTAGTGGAACTAACCCAGAGGACAACCTCCATCACTGCGTAGTTCCATAAAGTAGAGCAACACCACTGAGGTCTGAGAATGTGTAGTGAAGCTCAGTCGGGGTGTAGAAAAATCTGTAGATTCACAAGCTCATGTAATCTACTAAAACAAGAGATAAGAATCTACTTCTACTCTTTACAACGGAAGCCCATAAACATCGAGAAAACAATAATAATTAGAGGAAGATAATCAAAGTCACATAACACAATAAATATCTGGGGAAAGCCACAGCTCAAAACCCCAATATCTGTTTTGTATTAATCCAGAAAATCAAGATGAAATTATAATGCTTGTTCTCTCTAGAACAATCCTAGCACTCAGCAAAATTCAATCTCCAACTCATTAGCAAGCTCAAGGCCAAATCTTAGCTAATTCACAAGCTCTCCAAGTCTCTATTCCAATGTATAATGCCTATGAATGATAGCTTGTATTTAAATGGAAATAAATCCTCTAAAAATAGTGCAATCCCTCAAGGATGATTGCATGCACTATTAGTGAAACTCAAAAAATCTAAAACAAATAGTACAATGTCCCTGCACTCTAGTCTCAACTGGGTCTTTCTTAGAATCAACATGCATGAGTTTCTGATGGTGGAATCTTCAGTTAATTAGAGTAGCACTAATTAGGTCACTAGTGCCCCAACTGACTGTTTACTCACTATTAGTTCTTGAAACTGATTGGAACTAATTTAACTGGACTTACCTACATAAACTGAGTTAACTAATTACAACTCATTCATAACTCATCCTGAACTCCTATAGGTTAGGGAGAACATATACATGTCTTCTAAAAGACTTCCAATTCGAATTTCCTAAATTAATTAAGTTAATTAAACTTAATTAATTATTTTCAAATTGCTATGAGAAAAGAATTCTATTTTAATTCAAAGTTTAATTCAAGGACAAATTAAACTGGAATTTCTTGTTGCCATTTCTCAACACTCTCTCTCAACAAGAAAGGGATTATCCACTACCTTGATCCTGTCTCTATGAAACTCGAATTTACATCTTGGCAATGCCTTTGTCAAGATGTCAGCATCTTGCTCCTCCGTGGGAATGTAATCTAACAACATGATCTGCCTCAATACACAATATCTGAGATGATGATACTGGATATCTATATGCTTGGACCGATCATGAAAAACTGGATTTTCAAAGAGTTTGATACAACTCTGATTATCACAATAAATCACTTTCAGATCCATCTACTGACCAAACAAACCAACTAGGAACTTCCTCATCTAGATAGCCTCACATGTTGTTGGACTTGTAGCCATGTACTCTGCCTCTGCTGAACTGAGTGAAACTAATCTTTGTTTCTTGTTGTACCAAGAAACTATAGCTCACCCAATACTAAATATCCCTCCTAATGTGCTCTTCCTGTTAGATGGACTCCCTGCCCAATTTGCATTAGTGAAGCCTTGAAGCTTCACTTCCTCTATTTGCCTATACCACAACCCAAACTGAGTAATGCCTCTGAGGTAGCTCAATACATGCTTTTACGCCTTCCAATACAGCGTGGTAGGCCTAACCATCGCTTAACTAAGTTGGTTAACTGCATAACACATATCTGGTTGTGTGTTCACCAAATACATGAGTGAACCCACAAGTTGCTTGTAAACAATAGCTTCCACTACTTCTCCTGAAGTAGCATCCTTCTTCCTCCAGTTACTAGCTATAGGAGTCTCCATGGGTTTACTACTCTCCATGCAGAATCTCCTTAGTATCTCATTGGCATACTTTCCTTGAGAAAGAAACAACTCTCCATCTCCCTGCCATACCTCCATGCCAAGAAAGTAATGCATGAGCCCCATGTCCTTCATCTCAAACTCTCTTGCAAGGTCCTCCTTGCAAGATTTGATGAGCTTCTCATCACCTATCAGTATGAGATCATCTACATAAAGTACAATGATCAAAATCTTACCTTCCACCACTATGTGATACAGGTTCGCATCTACTTCACTCTTCATGAAGCCCAAACCAGTGAAGTTGTTATCTATCCTGGTGTACCAAGCACAGGGTGCTTGCTTCAACCCATACAACGCTCTCTTGAGTTAGCACACATGTGATTCACGGTCCAAGGTTTCAAAACCTTCGGGCTACTCTATGTACACCTCTTCCTCAATCATTCCATTGAGGAAGACAGTCTTCACATCCATCTGATGGATACTCCAACCCATCTGTGTAGATAGTGCCAAAATACATTTGATAGATGAGTACCTTGCAACAAGAGCAAAGATCTCATCATAGTCAATCCCCTCTACCTGTGAAAATCCACAGGCCACAAATATGGCCTTATGATTCTCAACACTACCATTTGCAACTTGATTTACCTTGTAAATCCAATGGGAGCTCACGACTGACTTGTCCTTCGGTCTCGGGACCACATCCCAAACACTGTTTCGAACTACGGTGTCATACTCCTCCACCATCGCATCAACCCAAATTGGCTGCTGCACTTTTTACTGAAAGGAAGATGGCTCTGTCACAACACATGCACCCATAACTGCCATGTATCCAGTGTACCTCTCTGGTGACATTCTTTGTCTGTGCTGAGAAGAGGGTGCTCCCACATTCTCCCGTGCATCATCCAACAATCTGTCAGCCTCTCTAGTGCACTTTCTTACCTCTCTAGAAGAATCTGCTTGAGTGGATGTCTCTACTCCCGGAACCTCTACATGTGGATGCTCCACATCAATCTAAGGCTCTGCAATCTTATGAACTAAAAGTTCCTCCTTCGCATGTAGCTCAAGATTCCTCTCAATGGATACTCGCATGGCCTTCTCCTCATCAATCTTGTCATCCCTGCGAACCATTGACATTCGACTGGTTTTCATGTACACCCGATAGTTGTGGGGAGTATCAGTGTACCCCACAAAAATCCCCAAATCTATTGTTGGCTTAAGCTTCTTCCATGCATCTTTGGTCACATGGCAATAAACCGATGACCCAAAAATCCTGAAGTGACCAACATATGTCCTCTTACCGGCATAAGCTTCCTCTGGTGTTTTACTCTCAAGTATTTGATGTGGACTACGGTTCTGAACATAAATCATTGTGTTGCATGCCTCAACCCACAAGTGTAGTGGTAGGCCCTGATCATGCAACATCGCCCTTGCTGCGCCTACAATGCTCCTGTTCTTCCTCAAAAAAACCCCATTCTGTTGAGGGTTATGACGTGTCGTCAACTCTCGTTTAATCCCTTCCGCCACACAGAAGTTCTTAAACTCATTGGAGACATATTCTCCATTGTTATAACTCCATAGAGCTTTAACATTCTTGCCTAACTCTTTCTCGACCAATGCTTTGAATTCACAAAACTTTGTGAATGTCTAATCCTTTCTCTGCATGAAAAATATCCAAAATTTACGAGAATAGTCATCTACAAATATAACATATACCTTTGTTTGGCGGTGGATACTGTCGAGAATGTTCCACACACATCTGAATGGACTCTCTCCAGAATAGACTTTGCTTAACTGTCTTTATCTCCAAAGGAAGACTTGGTGTATTTTTCCAAAGTACAACCCTTGCATGTATCAACTTGCTCAAGCGTACCTTTGGGAAGACTGGTAGAGATTTGCTACAATATCTTCAAAGCCCCATGATGCAAGTGGCCCAATCGCCTGTGCCACGACTCGTCGATGTCTCGACTCAACATCTTTTCCTCTTTTGAACTCAAAGCAACACAATCCTCTACCTATATCTTATAGAGATTCTAAACTCGAATCCCTATCTTCTTTACTTGACCCATGGCTATGTGTCAAAGGAACAACTTTCCTTTCGAAAAACATTATATCAAAACCTCTATCCTCAAGCATCACAATGGATACCAAGTTCTTCATCAGTCTCGGTACATGCATAACATTCTTCAAGGTGAGTGGAGCCGCATGATCCCTCTGAAAAGTGATAGTGCCCACACCAGTAACACTATACTTACCATCATCAGCCATCTCGATATGCATCTTGAGATATTTCTCCTCCAGTTCACTGAATAACTCTTTGTCGCTAGTCATGTGGAAAGAAGCTCCACTGTCTAAGTACCAGACACTTCCCATCATTTAAGACACCATGCATGCAATGAGGGAAAAGTCCAATTTGAATTTGGAGGCCAAAGCCTCACCCGCCACTCCTCCTGAGGACTTCTCCTTGGACTTCTTCAATGGAAAATTTGTAGAAAAGTGACCCGTCCTGTGACAATGAAAGAATTTAACTTTTGTCATGTCCTTCTTCTCACCTCCATGATAAGAATCCGATTTGGAACGAGAAATTTTACCTTTCCCCTTCCTTGCCTTAATCTACTAAGGCGCAGTCCTCTTCATCATCAGTCTTTGATGAAGATCCATCCCCGGTGTTCCTCCTGATCTCATCCTACATCAAATCCGACCATATTCGTTCCCAATTTGGCAGCTTCTCCTGACCATTGACAGAGTCCTGATAACTATGCCAACTCTTTGGGAGTCCAAGAAGAGAAAGGCTCACCATATCCTCCTCGAAAACTATGATTCCAACACTTCCAAGTTCATCCTGACATTGAGTGAACTTGGTCAAGTACTTTGGAATCGTCTCGCCTTTCTCCATATTGATTTTATGAAGTTTATCCTTCAGTGCCAACTTCCTTTGATCACTGCTATTTTGATACAAGTCTGTCAATGTTTTCCACATAGCATGCGGAGTTTCCTTGCCATGGAGACTTGAGACAATGTGGTCTTGAACTCCCTCAAGGATTATCCACCTTTCCTTTGCCACACACTTCTTCCATTCGACCAAGTTCTGTGCATCCGTAGCTGCTGGCTTGGGGACTTCTTGATCAACGAATTGCTTCAAGCCATTATCTTCTAGCACAACCACCATCCTGTCCCTCCAGGCTATAAAATTAGAGCTGCCTTCCAAGGCATACTCAAGCCTCAACCCATGGAACGCCATCTGCCGATCTTGAAGTATGTATGCAAATTTGACTTTCACCTATAACCCCGAACTCAAAACTTCGAAATCTCCTCTAGAGAGCTGATTTTAAATCAGCGATATCTCCGTAATCCGAACTCCAATTCGACTGATTTTTTTTTTTGAATTTGGGTATCTTTTCTAAAGGAATCCAAATATGGAATTTCTTTCTAAATTTTTTTTATAAAAATTCTCATAAATTCTCTGCAATCTCTTGGCCCAAAAAAAAACAATCTTGCTCCGATACCATGTAGAAAAACCTGTAGATTCACAAGCTCATGTAATCTACTAAAACAAGAGACAAGAATCTACTTCTACTCTTTACAGCGGAAGCCCATAAACATAGAGCAAACAATAATCAATAGAGGAAAAGAATCAAAGGGACATAACACAATAAATATCCGGGGAAAGCCACAACTCAAAACCCCACTATCTGTTTTGTATTAATCCGGAAAATCAAGATGAAATTACAATGCTTGTTCCCTCTAGAACAATCGTAGAACTCAGCAAATTCAATCTCCAACTCATAAGAAAGCTCAAGGCCAAAGCTTAGCCAATTCACAATCTCTCCAAGTCTCTATTCCAATGTATAATTCCTATGAAGGATAGCTTGTATTTAAAGGGAAATAAAGCCTCTAAAAATAGTGCAATCCCTCAAGGACCAATTCCTGATTACATGCACTATCATTGCAACTCAGAAAAATCTAAAACAAATAGTACACTATCCCTGCACTCTAATATCAACCGGGTCTTTCTCATATTCAACATGCATGAGTTTCTGATGGTGGAATCTTCAGTTAACTAGAGTAGCACTAATTAGGTTACTAATGTCCCAACTGACTGTTTACTCACTATTAGTTCCTGAAACTGACCAGAACTAATTTAACTAGACTTAACTTAATAAACAGAGTTAAATAATTACAACTCACTCATAACTCATCCTGAACTCCTATAAGTTAGGGAGAACATATACATGTCTTCTAAAAGACTTCCAATTCGAATTTCCTAAATTAATTAAGTTAATTAAACTTAATTAATTATTTTCGAATTGCTATGTGAAAAGAATTCTATTTTAATTCACATTTTAATTCAAGGACAAATTAAACTGGAATTTCTTGTTTCCATTTATCAACACGGGGTCTGGTGAAAGAGGGGTTGTCCGGCTGGAAGGATTTTCAGGAAAATGGCTAACTGCGGGAGAAAGTGTATCTATGAGGACTGGACATTGTGATCACACACTGTCATACTTCATCAACATTACGACATTGACCATCGGGACAACATAGCAAAGAATGACCCTCTGTGGGACTGTCTAGTGCTGACAGTGACAAGTGTGACACTTGGGATAGACCTTTGGATGAATATGACAACACTTGCGTGACAATGCTTACAACTTTGTGTATGGGTGCAATAGGTGTTCACATGGTTATGACGACTTGTATACACAAATACCAACCTTCATGGTCACCAAAACATGTCAAAAGACACATAGAGGAAACACATGGAATTACTTTCAGTGCTTGCAACCATGCATGTCATTGAAGACAGAATGATATGACAATGATAAGTAGTCCTTCAAACTATACTAAGAGGGGTATTTCAAAATATGTGCTTCGTTTTCCATAACCGCCCTCTAAAGGGTTGTGCATTAGATGGAGTCTTCATGCGGTCACGCCTTGGGTTCTTTGGTCTGCTTATCTTCTTCATCATCTCCTTGAGAGTCCTCTATCATGTCATCCTTCTTGTGATCACTAAGAGACACATCTGCGTAGTTTCAGTGGGAAGTGACTGTTGTTGGGATGAGGCCCTGGGAGAACACATCTGCATAGTTTTAGAATGCAAGGCAGACTAGGAAATTGAGTGACAACATTGTGCAGTTTCAAGATACAAGACACTGCTACGGGATGAGGTCCTGGGAGGACATCTCTACATAGTTTCAGGATGTAAGGCAGACATGACAACAACAGTACAAAACTGTGTAGTTTCTGGAGACAGTGGGTTCTGGCTGAGGGAAGGACATTAGAGGAAACCACTACACAATTTTGAATTCTAAGGGAGGCTGGGATTTCTACGCAATGCACAGTTCCAGTGGTCAAGGGAACAACTTAAGGGTTGCATATGTGAAGTGTGTAGTTAAGGAAAGATGGATGAGGCTAGGTTGCTGGGAAACTCTGGAATTTGGCTAAGTGTGGGATCAATGGAACTGATGTGAACAATAATGTCACTTGACTATGTTCACACACTTGAGCACTTAGTGATACAACATAGACAATCCATAATACATAACACATACTTTGCTTAATGCGACAACATTTGTGGCAACTTACGACAAGTGAAACTTCGATGAGAGACTTAGAGAGGATAAAGGCGACACTTGTGTAAGAGTGCATGAAATGAGTGCGAAACATGTCTATGTGGTGAGGAAGACCCATTCTCATAAAGCTTTCCCCTTGAAGAAAGAAAAACTTCCCTTTGCATGATAAGCGATAATCCCATGCCCAAAGATGATGCATACTATATAAAGATAAAAGCGTGAACGACTCTTAAGACTGAAGAGTGAAGCTTAAGATCACCAGCTTATCAAATAAGTGACTAAGGAATGATCAATCACAGGATCCATAGTAGGCTCCAAAATTTGTGTAGAGGCCAAAATTTTGGAGGGTGTTGCAGCCGCTACAACAGGTTCTAAATATGAATATGCAATGTGTACCTTTTTTGTGTGTTGCATATCGCGTAGATCAAAGAACTGCTCCATCTGTAGTATCCATATTATCGGATCCTTGCCATCAAAATTCCTCATATTGTTATTTGTAATGTGGTTAGTCTTAAACTAACTTTTGGAGTTTCTAAAATCATAATTCATATTATTTTTGTCCTTATCTTTATTTTCATGGAATACCTTGTCACCACTAGGAAATCTTTCTTGCAACAACTTTGTCAAACCTTCCTTTAACACTTCCATCTTAACATTCATTATTGCTTCCATGTTTTCTTTTAAAACACCCTTCAAGCCTTCCATGTGAATTTTTATTTTTACTTCTAAACCATCCATATTAACATTCATCATCGCTTCCAATTCATTTTTAGTTACTCTTTGAGAAAGCGAAATTTGTTACACTTGGTCTCGTAATTTTGATATATCATGTTGCATTTATTGCTTTTCTTCATGTGTCATAATAGAGATTTATGTTTGCCTACTAAGTGTATCCATTTTTTTGTTTCCAAACGTATTGGAACTAGATAATAATATTTTTGCTTCACTATGCCCTTTGAATCACTTCAAACTATTTTTTCAAACAAAAGTTATGTAAATTTAAAAAGCACATTTTTTTCTTCTTTTTTGAAGATTGATCCTGAAACTGTTGTATCTCTATAATTTCATCCTCCCAAGGTCTGAAACTTCATCTTGAGGTATATTTCTATGTCTTATTTCCAACTCCACCAGTTATATTGAAATTGAATTCTTTAAGAGAAAGTTATGTCGAATCTCCCACAATAACCTGATTATGGACTGGTTCACTATAACGAACTTGTATGGACTTCCATGTGTCATTGTTTCAATATTCGGCCCTGAAATTCATCTCCAAGAAACTAAATTCTGTGAAATTTCAGTCTCTTTTTACATAATTCAATTTTGATCAACCAATGGAAAGTTATGGTGATTTTCCCTAGGTCACTTGTTTGAGACTGAATTATGGAGCATGCAGAAACTCTAAATTTGTTGGACCATATCTATGAAAATATAGTGAAACAAGATCTGAAATTGTTACATGAGATTAACCAAGATTTCGTATCCATGTGGTAATATTTTTAGCTTCTGAAGCTTCATAAAAAAACATTATAGTGAAAATTCCAATATGGCCTGTTTGAAGTAGCAAAACCATAGGATCTAAAGCTTTAATACCAAATTTTATGTAACTAGATCAGAAAAACAAAAGAAAATATAGATCAACAAATGGAAAATATATCTCTTTGAGAGGGAAATCCCCTTTCATACCACATAAATGAACAATTCTTAGATTATTCAAATGACAAGACCTCCTTGGTATATATAGAAGTCTAAGGGGTAAAAATATAATTAGGGCATACCTACATAACAATAATAATGTAAGGGCACAACAATAACAATAGTGGGCTTTTATGGGGCACAACAATAACAATATGGGGGCTATACTAGTATTATAGGGACATAACAAAAGTGTTGAGATCTCAAAATTTGATGAGTGCAGCCAATAAACAAATAAGACATAATAGAACAATGTTTAAATTTAATCCACCTTTGGTCATGTTTTATTTTTTTTAAATGAGAATTTGAAGATTACATCAATTTTTTTTTCATTTTAGAGAATCCATTAGCATTAATCCTAGAGTCAAGCAAGGGAAGATATGAGAAAAAATAAATATGATTCCTAAGCTCCATACTCTTGTATACTACATTCCACTAAAATATTATTGATACGATAAAATGCACTAACCTTTCCTGGTGCAAGAATGGGCACGACCATGTATGTTTGTATAACGCTAGAAATTGCGCCACAAAATTAGCGCCAGAAATAATGCCTGGAATAACACCCCACAATTTATCAGGAGTTGCGCCAGAAGTTGTGGCAGAAATAACATCGTAAATAACACTTGAAATAGTGCCATTTTAGCGCCGGAAATAACGCCAGGATTTGCGTCCAGTTTGTTTATTGGTTTGGCTTCTAGTTTAACATCCGATTTTGCTTCACGTTTTGATTCCAGTTTTGCTTCTATTGTGGTTTCCAATTTTTCTTCTATTGTGGCTTCCAATATTGCTTCCCATTTTTCTTGAAATTTTTCTTCTAGTGTGGCTTCCATTTTTTCTTTTAGTTTTGCTTCTATTGTGGCTTCCAATTTTTCTTCTAGTGTGGCTTCCAATTTGACATCCAATGTTGCTTCTAATGTGTGATCCAAATTTAAACAGGAACACAACAAATTACAGATATAACCATAAATACAGAGATGCAGCAGAAATACTACTATCTTTCATTAATATCAAATAATGAAATATGCTTACAAACAGAATGGAAATGACACTAGCTCGGGCGATGGTAGCTTATCTCTGAGAAGAGATGTTGCGGCTACATGCCTCTGAAATCAGTTACAATGAGGCTCAAGGGCCTTTTTATTATTGAACAATAAGAGAAAACCCTAAACAACCAAAACCCTAACCCGAGGAGATGCAACACCAAGAGTTTATGGGCCCCATTGGGGTTAGTTGGGTAGCCAACTTTCCGGGGTCGTAACTTGGTCATATTATCTCCGTTTGACGTGCATGATACCTCGTTGGAAATATATCTCCAAGGACTACAACTAAAAACATGATTTCAATGAAACCGCTTCGAGGAATATTTCCAAAACAATGTCGTTAAGGGCCTCAAAACGGCTCTGGAAGTTCAAGACCCGAAAAAATGCCAAAATAGTTAAATATGCTACAATTAAGGAAATTGAAAAACTAAAAGAAACAATGGTGGGGGTCCACGTGGAATAGGCAGGTGGCCACCAATATCCACCTGGATCAAGTAAATAACAGCAAAACTAAAGTCATGATTTTTTCTTTGAAAAGAAAGAAACAACAGGTTACTTTTCTCTTTGAGGGCAGCCCCTTGGAGGTTGTAGACGAGTACAAGTATCTAGGAATTGATTTCCACTATAGGCTCAACTGGGAGACATGTAGATCAAAGAGAATCCAAGGAGGGTGGAAATTTTCATACCTTCTTCAAAATAGGTGTAGACAAGCAGAGATATGGGATTAGAAGAATAAGAAAAACCTCTTTGGTTGTGAAATACGGGGGAGCAACATGTCAAGCCACAAATGGCGACAAATAGAAAGAATTCAAAAGCATATAATCACAAGTAGCCTCAAATTCAAATCAATGATCCCACATGATATCCTTTTAGCTAAAGCTAGTTTATTTCCAATTTAGGCTTCAACAATCATTCATTTTCTAAGTTACCTAAAGAAAGTTGAAAATATGGATAAGCACTGATGACCCAAATTGGTTGTTGAAGAAGAGCGAAATCGACGGAAAAAAATAAAAATAAATCAATAAAATAAAATAAAATAAATAAACATGGATGAAGAAAAATAGAAAGTGGTTGGGCAAATGGGACATAAATCTGCATGACTTCCCTCATGCTAAGGAGATAAAAAAATGGGTATTAGAAAAATTTAGGACTGCCATGTGGACAAAACAAGTAGGCAAAAAAAACATATTATGTCAAAGAATTTAACCCCACGTGGAAGCATGATGATAAAGAGTATTTGAGCTCCTTAATCAGAGGAAAAACTAAAATTTTAATTGCATAGTTGAGGACTAGAACCCATCATCTATGATGTGAAACTAGTAGATGGGTGATCCATAAAGAAGATTGGGAAGAACGAACTTGCATTTTTGGGTGGTAGAAATAGAATGGAATTTTATCAAAGAATGTGCAACATATGAATTTATTTGTTGCCAGCTTGATAAAATCATAAAAGTGAACAATCTCAATGAACTTTTTGAGGAGGAAAGACTTCACAGTAGAATCAACATGGAAGACAATCTAAATATGGTTTAAGTTGATAGTGGGTGGTCCCTTAGATCACGAGGCCTCGCGGATGTCATTAAAAACATTCATATTATATCATATCCTTTAAACTCTTAATTTTATGCAAAATTGGAAGCTCTTCTAACTTGATACACTGCCATAATTGAAGATGAGTCAAATTTTGAAATTCTTAAAACTAACCATCTCACTACAAGATAACCCAAGTCTTTTTAACTTTAACATATTCATAATGTCACCAGGTAGACTCATGATCACATCATATTTCAAGTCGAGTGTCTCCATTCTAGGCATACTTCCCAGTGTCCCCTCACTGGTTGTTCCATAAACCTAACTTTTTTAGTTGCCTTAGAGACCCCAAATCATTCACCAAAACAACTTTATTTGTCTTGTTTTTTCCACACATTCTTGGATGCCCATGTGTCCAAGTATTGCAAAGAGGTAAGGTGTGAGATAATACGAGGAAGGCATTACAAATCGTCACAATATGAAAGGTCAGGATGGCTCATGGATTTTAGCTTATGAATCCCATATGGAAATTATGTGATTTTGGACCAAGACAAATCTAGGACTTGGAGACTTACAATATTTGTAAGAGTTGCAGGCAACCTTTTGATGGGTATCCCTCGTAAGTGCAAGGATACTGTTTATTTCAAACTCCCCAAACTCTTTGCCAATGACTCCATAGAGTTGCCACTCAAATCCAAAACCTTTAGAGAGACCATATTCCCAATTACCTTTCTTGGAATCTTTGTAAAATAATTCCTAGCAATTAACAATGAGCATATATTTGGAGCTCTGAATAACTTAGGAAATAAAATCAATTGGTTGTGATTTAATAAAACCTTGGTGCATCCAGAATACTCATTTTCAACCAATATTGTCAAGACATTACTTGCATGGCAGTAGAAGTTTTCTTCCAGTGCACCAATTTGTATTGCTTAACCACAAAGGATGTCGCGCATCCTACAAAAGACCATGTGACCATAGACGTCTCTAAGAACTCGCTCGATCAAACATCAACCAACTAAAATGTTGGCGTAAATTCTTCCCATTTCAAATGAGTTGTGGCCACTCTAGTTCCTGTCAAGAAGTTCTTCTCCGATCCACAGAGGAATCAATTCCCTCTCAACATCAATTATTTCATCTTCTATGAAGGCAGCTAAGTAGAGAAAGAAAAATTGGAGATTGACATCAGTGTCGCATAGTGCGTCATAGCTCCACGTTAAGCAATCATGGAGAGTGTTGTATTTGTTTCTTGAAGGAACTTCTTGGCTACAAAACTACACTGAGAAACCAAATCCACCAATCTTTAGGTTGAAGTTGGCCTTCAAACCAAAGGGGGCTCCCTCAGGTGTTACGCGGATTTTTTTGTTCACTCTCACTGGAAAACAGCCTATGAAGCACAATGACCAGATTTAGGGGTTATTTTGATAGGGTAGTTTCTTCGGGTTTCCAATCCCTGGTTAAAAAATAAATCCCTCTCTTGCAGAGGCCTTATCAAAGTGCTAGCGTTCAACTATGGCAGAAATAACTTAGCTTGAAAGGTTGATGATGGAAAAAGTAGAGATATTGGGTTGCGTAGATATTCACACTGAACACTTAAACTACGTAATAAGATCATAAAGTGTGAAGAGACACTCTCAATAACTGATGAAAATACATACAGGAAACGTTTAGATAGCAACAATCTTGAGATGTTGAGGGATCAATTGTGACACACTATCATTCTGATCTACTCATTAATGAAAATACCTTCCCATATTGGATGACACTGAAGATTACCTCATCATATTGGCATGCATATATATATATATATATATATATATATATATATATATATATATATATATATATATATATTTCTTTATCGTGGAAGTGAAGGTAAAATGATCCAATCATAGTAATTGAAAAAACAAAACAGAGCCACCAACACTCCATTCTCCTGCAAATTTCCTCCAAACTAGAAAAGCTATCTTTGTTTGTCACCATAATCTCTGCATATGTTTGCTGGAATATATTTCTTTCTGCAGTTGTTAAGCTTACTAGAACTGCCTTGAAAGGCATTACTGGTTTAACTGCAGAAAATATAATTGTGTAGTATCAAGCTTACTAGAACGACCTTGAAAAACTGTAGAAAATATAATTATGTGTGTAGTATCAGCTAGAAGGGAAATCATAAAACCTCCATGCATTAAAATTTCTAGCTTTAACCTTCTCCCATTGTAAACGTATATCATCACCCTTCAACAAAGGAAAAGAAAAATGAAGACACTCTGAACCAGCCATAAGAACATATGGAGACGCACTAGGATAAAAATAGTACTTGCATTTTTCTGTCTATAAAAACAATAGACCAGTAAATATAACCATGTTGGATTCGAACTAAACAAACAATTATCCAAAATTAATAGAGATCTTTTAGCTGAGTCAAGAACGTGGCTCCTATATTCCTGTCAGAAGATTCTTCATAAGAATGATTATTGAATCCACCATCCTAGAAGGTTTGCAAATGGATGCCTATATATGAAGCCAATCCTTTTCAGCAAGTGCCTAGAAAGTTTTATTAAAGAAATGAGGCTGCAAAGTTGCCAAATTTTATGAAACACTGAGGGAAAATCCCCATAACATGTAGATCAATGTCAAATGTCCATTTCTACTTTTCCCTGGAAAATATCCGAAATGGGTATATTTTCCCCTTCTTCACTGTACGACTCAAGCAATACTCTGAGTACATACAAAAGCCTCAGCTATGTCTGATGAAGTAATTAGAACTCGAACCCAAGAATTGTGAGTAGCGTCTCAAAAAAAGCAATGCAGAGTATTTATAGAGCTGGTTCCATGAACTCAGATGCATAATATTGCCACATCGTGGGAGTTTCAAACATTTGGTGTGGCAATCAATGGAACCGGGACAAACATGAAATCCACGTTAACAGCTGGTTGGAAGCAATGTAGATGAAGACATACGACAAATGCTAGCGACGACTTCACAAGAGTTTTTTTTTTTTTAATTGAAAGAGAGGTGCCCGTGATTTGGAGAGTGGAATATTTTTTAAAATTGATTGTGGCAGTGGAATATTTTCTTAAATTGATTTTGTTTGATTAGGAGCTAGTTTTTTTGGATGTGGGAAAATAGGTTAAAGGTTTAAGAATAAGAGATATTTAGTAGGAATGAGGGGTTGCTTCTTTACTGATTATCATTGGGATAATTTCAAGTGACATGATTTTCCTTGAATAATAATGATTAATTAGTTTGTATATAGCTAGTCATGCTTGTTCTCACAACTGGCTCGACAACTAAGTTACAATAAGGTTTCCCGCCATTTAAAAAAGAAAAAAATGTGTGGGTCATGTTAGAGCCTAGATTTGTCTCAGGCTGAAAAGACAAGGTTCTAGGTCCACATCAAACCACGCTCAGCCTCGTAGCTAGCCCTACGAGGACAGGAGAGGGCTCTCTCCGGCTTAATCTCAACGAAAGATAATCAATGGGGTTGGAGATGACTGATTTAGCAACTGATTTTAGGCTAGATATTAAGTGCAAAGGTTTTGATTTGAGTTTTTGAGGGTTTTGTATTGGAAATAGGGAAAGGAAAATTGGGCTCGGGGATGAGGCACAGTTTTAGCAGAGTTCTGATTGGAGCAAGGAAGACAATCGTTTTGATGCTTTAAATTGAGTGAATGAATAGATCGACTGGTGAGGAGTTAAGGAGAGCAATGTAGGAATTTACAGGGTAAGTTCCTCAGACAGAACGCCAAAGGACACCGCTCACAACCAGATCCACGGCCTGAGCCAACGCGGCCACTTCAGGCAATTTATTAATAAAAGAATGAAAATTTACATATGTTTCTCTCATGCACGGATTTCCCTACAAATGACCCTCCATGCGCTTTAAATAGAAATCATGGACCAATCGGGTGTCAAGCCACGGCTCAAGTGTCGGTAATATCGAGGAGAGAATGAACCGTCGGATCACTACATATCGTGACCGTCGGATTGTAAGTTACAAAATGTACAACGGTAAAGAAACACACTTTACCTAACTCTATACCTAACTCTATACTAGACCAAGTTGTACTTAACTATTTCCTATGTGTCAGAATATCCTAACATTCCCCCTTAAGAACAACTTGGGATAGGATTGAAGGATTTACATATATGACACAATAGGAGAAGGAAGGAGGCACTAGAGCCTATCCCCCCTTAGTGACAACTTCCTGAACTCCAACCATAAATCGAAGTTTAATGAACTTCGCCTCTGTGAGAGCCTTTGTGAAGATGTTTGCAACTTGATCATTTGTTGAACAATATTGCACTTCAAGAACATGGTCGTGAATGAGCTTTCGGATGAAGTGCATGTGCAGTTCAATGTGTTTGTTGCGCTGATGTTGGACTGGATCTTTGCATAGCTGAATGGCACTTTGATTATCACACCAGAGTGTAGTCGGATGCTGCTGCTCAAAGCCAAACTCTGACAGGATCTGACAAAGCCACAAGGCTTCCTTATAGCTTCTACGGCACCACGATACTCTGCTTCTGCTGATGAAAGAGAAATGGCACCTTGTTTCTTGCAAGCCCATGTAATAGGTCCTGAACCAAGAGTGAACACATAACCGGCACTAGACTTCCGATCATCAGGGTCACCAGCCCAATCAGAATCAGTGAAACCAAACAATAGAGGAGATGCTTCGGCACTGTAATGAATCCCAAATTGAACTGTACCTCGAACATAACGAAGTATTCTTTTAGCTGCTTTCCAATGACTTTCACGGGGGTTTTGCATGAACCAAGAAACAAGGCCAACAGCAAAGGAAAGGTCAGGACGAGTATGGGTTAGATACAAAAGTTTTCCTGCAAGTTGACGGTATAAGGTAGCATCAACTTCAGGAGAAGTACAAGTGACTGAAAGTTTGACTCCAGACTGAAAGGGAGAAGGGGCTGGCTTACAATCTTCCATGTGAAAATGACGTAGAATATCACAAGCATACTTGGACTCGGAAAGGGAAATAACCTCCTTGGATTGCAAGACTTGAAGACCGAGAAAATAGTGTAAGTGTCCTAAGTCTGTCATTTCAAATTTCCTTTTAAGGCTAGACTTCACATGGTTTATAAGGTTGGGATCACTACCAGTAAGGATAAGATCATCAACATAAAGAACAAGGATGATAAGAGAGTTGCCCACTTTCTTAGTGTAGACAGTATTGTCAGAATGACACCTAGAAAAGCCACATTCTAAAAGAAAGCTATCCATTTTGGCATACCAAGCCCGAGGAGCTTGCTTGAGACCATAAAGGGATTTCTTAAGTCGACATACAAGGCTAGAGTCTGTTTGTATGAAGCCAATGGGTTGTTCCATTTAGATTTCTTCATGCAAGTCTCCATGCAAGAAGGCAGATTTAACATCCATCTGATGGACTTCCCATTTGAAAGAGGCAGCAAGGGAAAGAACAAGGTGGATAGAGTTCATTTTGGCAACAGGGGAGAAGGTTTTAGTGTAGTCAATGCCTTCAACCTGTGAAAAACCCTTAGCAACAAGACGAGCTTTATGTTTATCAACTTTCCCATCTGGTCCATACTTGGTTCTGTAAACCCATTTGCATCTAACAAGTTTTCGTCCCTTTGGTAGAGGAATAAGATCCCATGTATCATTTGCCAATAATGAATGATATTCTTCATTCATAGCTCCTTCCCACTCTGGATGGCCTGAAGCTTCTGCAAAGGTGTCAGGATCATAATTTACTGGAGCTTGAGCTAGTAAAGAAGAGGCTCTTTCGAACTGAGAACGTGTGCGTCGTTGATCTGTAGGATCACCGGCAAGATCACCTGCTGCATCTTGAGTAGCACGAACCCATTTTGGAAGCTTAGGAGCTGAAGGAGGATCCTGAGATGGTGGGGGAGGATTTTCATCCTCACTTTCATCATCTGAAGAAGAAATGTTTTCAAAGGTAGAAGAGATAGGGAGAGGTGGCACATCCGCCGGACTAGGCTCGCAGGTCGATATATTTTCATCAGATTTTACATCTCTTCTAATGATAACATTTTTGGACTTAAATGGAATAAGTCTATAGCCTTTGACATCTTCAGAATATCCAACAAAAGTAAATTTTTCACTCTTAGGTTCTAAATCTTTATGCTTTTCATTTGGAATATGGGCCCACGCTTCACTTCCAAAAACACGAAAGTGACTTACATCTGGTTTGATTGAGCTCCATGCTTCTTCTGGAGTGATATTCTTTAAAGCCTTAGTAGGAGTGCGATTTATTATGTAATTTGCGCAGTTAATTGCTTCTGCCCAAAAACTAAGACCAAGTCCTTTAGATTGTAGCATACAATTAGCCATTTCCTTTAAGGTGCGATTCTTCCTTTCAGCTACACCATTTTGTTGTGGAGTATATGGAACAGTATGTTGCATTTGAATTCCATTATCAGTGTAATATTTGATGAATGTGTTTTTAACATATTCTCCGCCATTATCAAATCTTAACTTAAGAATTTGATGTCCAGATTGTTTTTCAACAAAGGCCTTGAAGGCCAAAAAAGTGTTAAATACTTCACTCTTGAGTTTTAAGAAGTATACCCAAGTGCGTCTGGAGAAATCATCAATGAAAGTTAAGAAATACTTGCAACCAGAGAATGACACAACTGGAAGTGGACCACATAAATCACTATGCACAAGCTGTAAATGGGCTGAGGCGTGCCAAGAGGCACGTTTTTCAAAACTCTCCCGATGATGTTTTCTGAGTACACATCCAGAACAAACACCATCTCTGCAAGATACCATAGGAAGACCTGTCACCATATTTTCTTTACATAGATGCTAAAGGGAGCGATAGTTTAAGTGACCAAATTGCTCATGCCAAAGTTTGCTCACTTCATCGTTATGAGCAACAAATACTGAGGGAAGATTTGATGACCCAAAGTTGTGAAACTTATACAACCTTGTAGAATCATCAGCAATGCCAGTAGCCAAAATCTGTTTAGGATCTCTTAAGTCCTTGATTACAACATCATGCGGTGAAAATTCAATGAATTTACCTTCACCTGAATGAGTTATCTGATATACAGATAGAAGGTTGCAGGATAAGGTTGGAACACATAATACTGTTGGAAATAATACTGAGAGGGGGGGGTGAATCAGTGTTATCACATCAATAAAACTTTTTCATTTCCATATTCAGATTCATATATGCTACTTCCACAACTTCTTATGATTCAGTTAGTTGATCCTTAATGAGTGCATTAAAACATTATCAACCATATTAATAGTAAACAGGTGCAGTAAAATAGAACAGATCATCACACATAAGCCACACACATGAACACCATGATATAAGGTGGAAACCCAATGTGCGAGAAAACCACCTGCTGCAAGTCATCTCAATTTTCTTCTTAATAAGAAAATCCTTTTACAATATTTCTGTACTGGTGCAGTCTTATACCAGTACGCAAGCTTCTACCTGCAAAGAGCTACAACCCCCATAGTTATTGTACTAGCCGATCCATTTACTAGTACGCAGGCTGCTACCTGCTACAATGCTCCAAAGTTTTCAACTGCTACTGGAAGGGAGCTGCCACCCCCGTAGCTCTTGTACTAGCTAAGATACTAGTACGTAGGTGCTGGCCTACAATCTTCTCTCCTCCGGGTACCACGTTTCATACATTTTCAGACTGGATACACCTGAAGAAAAACACAATCTGAAAGGCCACGTTTCATCCAATTTTCATACTGGACCCATAAATATCATTGAAGCACATAATCAATCAATCTTCTAAATCACCCAATCACCAGATCAATACATATACAAGGATAATATGAGTGTTAGCAACCCGATCTAGTCCATTACATCCATTACTAGATCTCATCCATCAACACAATCAATCAAACTGAATATGTAGAATACTGACACCATTAAACAGTCATCAGAACACATCAACAACCTAAACCACCTGTAACATAGCTCAAATGGTATACGCTACTACAATGAACCAAACCTGTGTACATACGCGCTTTCACCAAAGCCAACCCGCGTACAGATCTATAAATATTCAATCATGACTTGCAACGATTTCAAACTTAAGTTATACCCAGTTCAGATCATTACAAGTGTTAGTATACAGATCTAGAATAAGCATAATCAACTATATAGAGATAGTTCATTTCAAACCATTTGATCTTGATCAATCCTTAGATCTTATTCTCCATCAACCGGTGAGATCCCTCTTTAGCTGAGATCCATATCTTCACCACAACCCAATCATAGTATTCCAGATCTAGATATTCAATAATTCAGATGATGCTTTGCCAAATGATCTCCTTCCTCTTTTATAGCCTTAGTCCTTTCTCAATACCACGGTCCAAAACCATAGGATCAAAAAACTGTTGGACTAATACCATGAACCAACCATGAAAGTGCGTGAGATCAACACTTTTGGATGCAATACCACGACCAAAACCATAGGATCAAAAACTGTCGGACTAATACCATGAACCAACCATGAAAGTGCGTGAGATCAACACTTTTGGATGCAATACCACGGACCAAAACCATAGGATCAAAAACTGTCGGACTAATACCATGAACCAACCATGAAAGTGCGTGAGATTTTTCTCTACATGAAATAAATTTTTCTCTGCATAAAAGTGCGTGAACATTTCTCTACATGAAATAAAATCTTCTCTGCATAAAAGTGCGTGAACTTTTCTCTACATGAAATAAACGTTTCTCTGCATAAAAGTGCATGAACCTTTCTCTACATGGAATAAACGTTTCTTTGCATAAAAGTGCGTGAAATTTTCTCTACATGGAATAAACTTTTCTCTGCATAAAAGTGCGTGAACTTTTCTCTACATGGAATAAACTTTTCTCTGCATAAAAGTGTGTGAACTTTTCTCTACATGGAATAAACTTTTCTCTGCATAAAAGTGCGTGAACTTTTCTCTACATGGAATAAACTTTTCTCTTGCATGAAGGGAACTTTTGTTGCACTATAATTTATCAAATAAATTTGTTGCACTATAATTTATCATTTGTGTGATTTGCCATCAAGGACAACACTTGTCTCATAATGCCAACAATCTCCCCCTTTGGACTTGTCATACTAAGAATTGTCATCTGATATCTCTTCCGTAGATTCATCTAGATATATATAAGTGAGTTGATCTTCTATGAGTTGTTTGCCATCAAGTACAACACATGCATCATAATGCCAACAATCTCCCCCTTTGGACTTGATGGCAACAATACCAAATCACTCTCCCCCTTTGACATCAAGGGCAAAGGGCGAACCAAGATATTTTCTTTCCTAGAATGGCATTCCGCTGTTCATACTCCCCTTGAGTACCTGTTGAAATCTTTGAATGAGCTCCCCCTTTGTATATGCCAAGGTGTACTAATCTGTTCATGCTTTTTCTGAGAACATGTTGAAATCTCTGCTCTGCTGAAATATGCTTGTTCATGCTCCCCCTGACTGTTAAGCAAGGTTTGCAAAAAGATGTTCTACAAAAAGTACATGACTCTATACATCATAAATGACTTTCCTATCACCAAAAACTCATACATACATCTATCTCCCATCGCAATGGTGATATACCAAAATTTTACAGATAACATAAGAGAATAACATCATTCATCCCAGGCATAGTGGGGAAACCAACATAGGCCGTTACATGACCTGAAGAGATCTCATCAAATGACTACAAAAGATAGAGACACACTATTACATCATGAGTCTTGATATGACCTTTACATCAATGATATACATGACATTTATATAGAGACCAAACACCTAAATCAGATCATGATAAACATCAACAACGACACTGTATGATCTGCACCATAGTATCTGTCAACAACAACTAGACCAACAACTTGTATTAGTGCATGAATCATCAAGGTATGTCTGTATCAGCTAACAGAATTCTGTATATACAGAAACATTCACATTCTATCATATGAGAGAAACACCATAGCCATCCAGATCTGCATGAAGCAAGTATCATCAATTGGGAATATAACAACCTATCATCATATAGGTAAGAACTCATCATCATCATGTCTCCAACAATGCAACATTGAATAATCATCCATGTATCCAGCCAACAATCCTCATCCATATATGTGCCAAGAACAATAGGAATCCTGCATCATAACTGTAATATATGATCTTTATGCATATGACGACAACAGCATATGAGTGACTCATCATCAAGTAAAGAAGATGTGAATTCAAGCTATGTACTTCTCCTTATCCTTATGAAGATCAGCATGTAAGCACCATTAGAGAATCAACCACAAATCTGATCTAAATATCAACTATGTAACCCCAAGAATCATCTGAACAACTCATAACCATATCATAGCAAGATGAATCATTTATCCATATAAGCATCATCACCAAGGACTATTAACCATAATGCCAACAATGCATTAAAAGCATATGCTCCTCCTAAACCTGTGCCATCTTGTTTACTGTCAGATCTGATCATGCATATTAGCAAGAAGTATCAAGTCATCATCATTATTAAGTTAGAAACAAAACACTTCTAACCATCAAGTCGTTTCCACACATCATCAGTAAATTGTAACCATTATCAAACAACGCAAATTATAAACCGAATCATAACTGATCCTTTTCCTGAACCTATCCCTACTGCCTTTCCTCAAACTATCATATACGCGACTATGCCATAACCAATTCGTGTATATGCATGACTTCTCTTTAAGAAACTTGCGTATGAGATTTAGGACACTGAAGTTTTATACTTCCAGCTCCCTTTCATTCTGTTATGTCTGTATGTTGTGATGTGCCCCCTCGTTCTGACTGTACCTCTTTCTTTTTCCACATCTTCAAGTGTGATGATGATGTTTTCTCCTTTTCGTATGGTGCCCATACTTTGTTCCTGCATTCCTTAGCTATATGTCCAAGCTTGTTACATGTGTAACATCTTACATGTCTCATATTTCTTCTATAGCAATCAACAGCTTTGTGACCAAACATATTGCAAGCAAAGCAATATCCATTAAAGTACCTTGAATGTGATGATCTTTCTGCATGATGGTCTTGAACCCTTCTTCTTCTACATCTGGCTGCAACATGTCCAAGATTATGACATACAAAACATTCAACATTATTCATAGGAGGAGTAAAGGATTTTCTTTGAAGAATTTCTTTCCTTGGTTGATGATGAGATTGACCTTTCATCTCCTTATTGAGTATTTCAAATTTTGTAGTAGAGTCCCTTGTCTTACTTTGTGAACTAGATTCACCTTCAATAGATTCATGAAAACCAAGACCAGTTTTGATAGCAGGAGACCTTTGACTATTAAGAATATCATCCAACACTTTAGTACTATCTTGAAAACGTAAGAGCTTATCCTTTTCTTCTAATTTACCTTTCAAGATATTTACCTCAACCTGAAGTTGTTCTTCCTTTTCCAGACATTGCTTCTTCAAAATTTCTTCAGATTTTCTTCCTTCTTCCATTTGTTGCCTTAGTTCAAGAACTTCATTTTCATGAGCTTGGAGTAGTTCTTTATTCTGCTTCTTTGATTCTTCAAGATCTTCTTTTAGCGAGCGGATCGTGGCTTCAAGACTTTCATAGTAACTGGATCTATCTCTGAGTTTCTTGATGGTTGTGCTTCTTTCAATGGCTTCATCTCTTAGTGATGTTACTTCATCTTGCAACTTTTGATATTTGTCCTTGAATAACTTCCTTACCTTGTTTCCTTCCTCTAGTTGAGCTTTTAGTTTGGCAGCTTCTTCTTTGAAGACACATTCCCTTTTGTTCAATAGATTTTGTTGATCTCTAATTTTGTCTGTAAGCCTTTTAAATTCTTCCTCTATTTGATATATTTCTTGCTCACCCACAAATGCAAATTCAGTTGTTTCACTATCACTTTCATCTTTTCCAAAAGGATAGATAGCTGGAACATCAGAGGATAAGAAATTCATACCTGATAGTTCATCTTCATTCTGAAATGATTCTGAAGTGCTTCTTCCACATAATCCCCAATCAATTCTCCCACTGTCATAGTTCTTCTGAGATGTCTTCTTCTGCTTAGGCGCTTTCTTCTTAAGCTTCCTTCCCATTGTTCCACGGATCTCCTTCAAGCGATCAAGCTTCTACAAAAGGACCTGCTCTGATACCAATTGTTGGAAATAATACTGAGAGGGGGGTTGAATCAGTATTATCACATCAATAAAACTTTTTCATTTCCATATTCAGATTCATATATGCTACTTCCACAACTTCTTATGATTCAGTTAGTTGATCCTTAATGAGTGCATTAGAACATTATGAACCATATTAACAGTAAACAAGTGCAGTAAAATAGAATAGATCATCACACATAAGCCACACACATGAACACCATGATATAAGGTGGAAACCCAATGTGGGAGAAAACCACCTGCTGCAAGTCATCTCAATCTTCTTCTTAATAAGAAAATCCTTTTACAATATTTCTGTACTGATGCAGTCTTATACCAGTACGCAGGCTTCTACCTGCAGAGAGCTACAACCCCCATAGTTCTTGTACTAGCCGATCCATTTACTAGTACGCAGGCTGCTACCTGCTACAATGCTCCAAAGTTTTCAACTGCTACTAGAAGGGAGCTGCCACCCCCGTAGCTCTTGTACTAGCTAAGATACTAGTACGTAGGTGCTGGCCTACAATCTTCTCTCCTTCGGGTACCACGTTTCATACATTTTCAGACTGGATACACCTGAAGCACAACACATAATCTGAAAGGCCACGTTTCATCCAATTTTCATACTGGACCCATAAATATTATTGAAGCACATAATCAATCAATCTTCTAAATCACCCAATCACCAGATCAATACATATACAAGGATAATATGAGTATTAGCAACCCGATCTAGTCTATTAGATCCATTACTAGATCTCATCCATCAACACAATCAATCAAACTGAATATGTAGAATACTGACACCATTAAACAGTCATCAGAACACATCAACAACCTGAACCACCTGTAACATAGCTCAAATGGTATACGCTACTACAATGAATCAAACCTGTGTACATACGCGCTTTCACCAAAAGCCAACCTGCGTACAGATCTATAAATATTCAATCATGACTTGTAGCGATTTCAAACTTAAGTTATACCCAGTTCAGATCATTACAAGCGTTAGTATACAGATCTAGAATAAGCATAATCAACTATATAGAGATAGTTCATTTCAAACCATTTGATCCCGATCTATCCTTAGATCTTGTTCTCCATCAACCAGTGAGATCCCTCTTTAGCTCAGATCCAGATCTGCACCATAACCCAATCACAGTATTCCAGATCTAGATATTCAATAATTCAGATGATGCTTTGCCAAATGATCTCCTTCCTCTTTTATAGCCTTAGTCCTTTCTCAATACCACGGTCCAAAACCATAGGATCAAAAAAATCTTGGACTAATACCATGAACCAACCATGAAAGTGCGTGAGATCAACACTTTTGGATGCAATACCACAGACCAAAACCATAGGATCAAAAACTGTCGGACTAATACCATGAACCAACCATGAAAGTGCATGAGATCAACACTTTTGGATGCAATACCACGGACCAAAACCATAGGATCAAAAACTGTCGGACTAATACCATGAACTAACCATGAAAGTGCGTGAGATTTTTCTCTACATGAAATAAACTTTTCTATGCATAAAAGTGCGTGAACATTTCTCTACATGAAATAAACTCTTCTCTACATAAAAGTGCGTGAACTTTTCTCTACATGAAATAAACTTTTCTCTGCATAAAAGTGCGTGAACTTTTCTCTACATGGAATAAACTTTTCTCTGCATAAAAGTGCATGAAATTTTCTCTACATGGAATAAATTTTTCTCTGCATAAAAGTGCGTGAACTTTTCTCTACATGGAATAAACTTTTCTCTGCATAAAAGTGCGTGAACTTTTCTCTACATGGAATAAACTTTTCTCTGCATAAAAGTGCATGAACTTTTCTCTACATGGAATAAAATTTTCTCTTGCATGAAGGGAACTTTTGTTGCACTATAATTTATCAAATAAATTTGCTGCACTATAATTTATCATTTGTGTGATTTGCCATCAAGGACAACACTTGTCTCATAATGCCAACAATCTCCCCCTTTGGACTTGTCATACTGAGAATTGTCATCTGATATCTCTTCCATAGATTCATCTAGATATATATAAGTGAGTTGATCTTCTATGAGTTGTTTGACATCAAGTACAACACATGCATCATAATGCCAACAATCTCCCCCTTTGGACTTGATGGCAACAATACCAAATCACTCTCCCCCTTTGACATCAAGGGCAAAGGGCGAACCAAGATATTCTATTTCCTACAAAGGCATTCCGCTGTTCATACTCCCCCTGAGTACTTGTTGAAATCTCTGAATGAGCTCCCCCTTTGTATATGCCAAGGTGTACTAATCTGTTCATGCTTTTTCTGAGAACATGCTGAAATCTCTGCTCTGCTGAAATATGCTTGTTCATGCTCCCCCTGACTGTTAAGCAAGGTGGTGAGCTCCAGTATTGTAGAAATAATGCTACAACTCCTGGGGCTTCCTGTCTCTCAATTTTATCAACCCGGTAGTTCGTACAAACTTGGAAGCGACGGTGCTATATGCACAAGTACTAGCTCTTGTCGCAGCTGTCACTTGGTCAGCTGGCACAAGTCCGCTAGGGCTCAAGCCAACTTCTATAGGCTCTCAGAAGAAGCTTGCTAACTGATGGACGAAAGCTATTCTCAAAGGAAAGCTACTCTACTTGACAAACTGAACTGAAAGCAAATCAAAGCATGTAAACCTAGGAAACCCTAATTTAACTAGTCTAACCTCTACAATGCAACGAATGTGAATGAAACTTCAACCAAGGCTGCTTTTACCTCTAATAAGTGCAAATGCATGGATCTAAACTACTTACATCATGAAAGACATGTTTTTGTATTTTTCCTTTAAGTGTGTGGAATGATTGTGATTTTGTGCTAACTAGGGTTTGGTTGTGCAGATGGGATGGAGAAGGAAGGAAAGCGTGGGACAGGTTGGGGAGGCTAGGAGAGGTTCCTAGGGATCCTTAGCATCCATCCACAGAGGTTCCTCACATTCAGAAGCTCGGCAACCGAGTGAGTGGCCTCCTACAGGAAGCCTACACAGGATCCTACAGGATACTCTGTTTTCTACAGGATGTCTACAAATGGCTACAGGATGACCTACCGTGAGTGTTTGGCGTGATGGAGGAGTGATGAAATGGTAGAGGGAGATGTGTAAGGTAGGAATGAGGCTGGTGATGGCTCAGAAGCTGGAAAATCAGATGAGGGAAGAGTGTATGCAATGGTTTGATGATTGGAAGGATGGAACCAACGAAAGTTGAAGGAGATGGAGCTATGTGGGAAATGAGAGAGTTGGAGGGTAAATGAGTGAGACAGAGGTTAAATAGAACTTGAGGAGGTGATGAAGATGATAGAGATGCCCTGCACAATGCTCATTTAAACGAATCAATGAATTCTTGCAAACAAACCAAGTCCTAGCTAACTTAATCTAATTGTCAATGAAATAAATGAACAACAGCTTTATTTGGAAAGAGAACCATGTACTTCACGTGAGAAAGAGCATTCCAAAAGATCTAAATGCATAACAAACTTCTACCAATCGATTCTAAGCATAAAAAGCTACGTTACCCATCAAAACCAACTACCATAACAAAGCAAGATCTAAAGAGCAGATTTTTATTTCAAGAACGCAGCAAACACATAAAGATACACAAGGGAGGTACTGGGCGCTTGAGATGGGCCCAACCCCAAGAGCTACAGCCTCCCATGAAAGATTTAGAGCTGGTGCAAAGTTGGATCCATCTTTATTAATCAAGAAATGAAAAGTACATCAAAACTGTCCATAAGGAGAGCTTGAGAATGAGCTGAAAGCAAAGCTAATCCATGGCCTAAAAATCGAACTACAAGCTAGCTAACTAATGTCTAAAACAAAATGACTAACTAGCTACAAAAATGACTACCAACTAGCTAACCCAAAATGAGGCCCCAAGCCTTCTTATTTATACAATTTGAGGACCCAACAGTCCTCCTAAAAGTTAGGGACTTGGCTGCCCAAGACTTGTAGTTAACAGCAGTCCAACTTGACTTGCTTGGCTGCCCTTGAGCTGATTGATTCGATGGCCCTTGAACTCCAAGCTGATGGTGGAGAATTCGAGGTAAGGGCCCATAAATGAGGGGGACACCTTCCTACAAATCCTCTAGCTTGTTCTCCCACGAATTTGGCTGCCAAGTGCTCATTAAGACCTTCAATTTTGTCTCCAAGTTGACCAACAAGGCTACACAAAGCACCCATTAGACTTGTTGGCATAATGACTAACCAAATTCACTCTATTAACATAAAAATAATAAAAAACATGCAATAAACAAATGAGAATGGTGGACTAAGCCAAATTAGGAAGTTGAATGAGTGCAAATAATTGTACATTTTTGGGGCTCATCATCACCCCCCTACTGAAAGTGTTGCTCATCCTCTGAGAAACCAATTCTCTCTCCTCGTCTTTGATGGCCCTGGTGGCTTCCTTGGTTAGCATCTCGGCCGATTTCTCCTTTGGCTTCCCTCTTTTCAAACTTTCCTGTAGAACTGTTCGCTGCCTTCCTGTAGAAATAGTCCTCTCCTTTCCTGTAGAAATAGTCCTGTAGCTGAGTTTTGGCTTCCTGTAGAAACAAACAACACCACTATATCCTGCCAGATGGGCTGTGTCAGCCTTCATCTTCTCCTCCTTTCTGCTCTTCTTCCTTACTGTCTACTGCTTTTCTTAGTGAATCCTCAGCCTTGTTATGAGTGCACAAGTTTATGCAATCATATGGAAGAAATGGTGCCCTCTTCTCTGTCAAAGACAATTTACCAGCATTTTGTGTGAGAGCAAATATACCATCAAACTATCACCTCTCAGCTCCAAAGTAAGACCTTCACAGAAATCACCAAAGATGAACATCTTGCCAACAATTCCTCAAATGCTAAGTTGGACCAGTTAGCAGAATGAAGCCATCACCAAATCACCCCACTTTTCAAAGGCTGTGGTAAGCAGGTTATTGTGCTTAAGCATATTAGTAAATGGAATAAGTAGCAATACACGAACACACCCAAGTCCCAAGTTGAAAACACCTTCCTCTTTTATAAATTTCACAAACATCAGTGAAATAAGGAGACACAAGACAATCAATCAGAACCAAGCCAAAATAGTGTTTTCAGGACTTCCTGTAGAAAGTCTTGTAGCTGATTTCTGGCTTCCTATAGAAGCCGTTTTTTACACTTCCTGATTTGGCTTGCATGGCTGGGGGTGTCTTCTTCTTTAATTTTGCTGTGGTTGCCTTGGTTTTGTCTTCACTTGGTTGGCCTTTTTCAGTCTTCTCTGCTCGTGCTTGCAACCGCTTCCCCTTTAGCGTTTGTGTTTTTACTTTACCCATAGCAGCTTGTCATTTTTCTTGCTTCTCTTCTAGCTTTTCTTGTTCCTTTACCTGTGGCTTTTCCTTTGGTGGTCTGTTTGGTTATATTGCTGCTGCTGCTCCAAAACTTGACGGTTAAAATGAAATATGGCTCTCACAAACAGAGTGCAGAGCTTAATTTTCACACCCACCATCATACATATAACCGTCTAAAATTCACATTTTTCACACAGGTTAGCCCTGACAGTGATTTATCTTTTCTACAAGAGAAAAAATGTTGTAACAGGAACTATGGAGGAGAATATTGATGTAGAACCAATGAAGAAATTTCATGAAACCATAAGTAAACTGCTATTTTGACCCATAGACAGATTTCTTTCATACTTTCTTACTCAAAAATAGTTTTAATTCACCACCTTTCAGATGTATCATGCATGGAGGAGTGTTTTTTCGAGCCTACCACTTTCGGGCTTCCCGATTTGTCGGGAAAAAAAAATCCAAGCTTTTCTGCTCTAGGAGGCTCTGCTGTACTTTCCTGTAGAACGTCTTCTTGTAGGCAGCTCTCGTTTCCTGTAGAACAAAACAGTGCTCCCTGTAGAATGCCGATAAGCTGAAGGGTCTTGAAAAATGGCCGAGAAAGATCGGTGGAGGATATAAAGTTAATAGATTGTGGAAACTTCAGTTGAGGACGTGGAAAGTGCAGATGGACAGCAGTTCATGAGTTTCAGCCAAGCCGTCTTTAATTTCTCCGTGATTTGTGATGTGGTGGCAAAAACATGTGCGCTAGATTTCTCAAACTGCAGTGATACATGTCTTCTTCTCTCTGTTAATTAATTGACATCCTGTTCATTGGAGTTAAACTTTCTATCACTGTTTTTTTCTTTTAATTTTTACGAGAGTCCATTGTCCACGTGCACTGCGTGGCTGCCGGCGGAGTTCTGAAGCAGATAATCAATTGAGCCTTGCTAATCCGTGGCTTAATTCCTCATCCCATTCGTTCATGCAGTTCCCAATTAAATCTATGCAATAGAGGAATGAGATTAGTCACATACCTGCAAGTTAAACGACTGATTGTGAAGCGTGTTGCTGCATGCATGTGTTGATCTTCATTTGCTGCATGTATGGTGGCTTGACGGATGATTTATGGCTGTTTTTTTCTTGTGCAGGTGCCCTCTGGACGGATCTACGCTGCACGCGTTCATTTCCACGTTCAACTCTGCCCGTTCAAGCTGCTGCTGCTGCCTGGTCACCAACCCAGAACTTCTTTTTGCCATTTCTCCCAAACGGTAGATCGGTTTGATCTTAAAGTTGGTGAGCATGTTACTACCATCATTATGCATCTCCCATATCAAATTCGTGATCAATGGATGCACGGATTTCGAGAAAAATGGAAAATGGCTGAAGAATTCAGAGGTCAATTTCTCGGAAACCGTGCATCGGAATCGGCTGAAACTGCTTGGGTAGGTTACCATCACTCACATGCATATCCCCATGAAACAGGTTTTGAAATGGATGCACGGTTATGGAGAAAATGCAAAAATGGCTGATAGTGATGGAGGCTGATTTCTTGGAAACCGTGCATCGGAATTGCATGCAACTGCTCAGGCATGTTTTCATCAATCTTGTACAATTCCCCGTAAAACGGTTTGTCAAATGGATGCATGGTTTTCAAGTTATGGCAAAAACAAATTTGGTTCTATGGATTTTTGCCTCAAGGCTTTTTGCATGTGCTTGCATGGGATGACAAAATGAATTTTGTTTGTGATGCAGGTATGGAGATGATGGAGGAGGAGTTGGAAGATGGCATGAGGGCTTCTGAACACTTGAGGAAGCTACCATGCTCGCCAAACCACTTTTTGAAATGCATGCCTAGTTTCCCACAATTTCTACAGGAAGATCCTGTAGAAGCACAATGAGAAGCACAAGGAGGTAAAAAAATGATGGATGAAGGTAAGGGATGGACACACAAGTGCTTGCAGGCCTAACCAATAGACTCCCACCATCATATTCACTGTTGAAATTGGATTTGGCTCGTCCAAAGGTTCTACAGGATGTTTCCTGTAGAAATACAGAGCTTTCCTGTAGAAGACACAGTTTTGAGGAAAGAAGCATAATGACATGAAAAAATGATGGAAAAGGGGTGAGGAATGGAAACATGGATGTGGGTAGGCCTCATGGACATATTCCAAGCCTTCAGGTCCTCCTCGGAGATCAATTTGGCTTTTTTGTAAGCTTCCTGTAGAAGATACGAAACTTCCTGTAGAAGGCACAAAAACTCCTTTGTCTTTGATTTGAGTGCTCCTTCTGTCATGAAACGTCCCTCTTGCAACCTGCAATGTCATTGCTGCAACATGAAATTATTCAATGGAGATTAGCTTTATTTTTCTTATTTTTCTCTTTTTTTGTTTTGAAAAACAACTAGGGCGCCTCATGGAGGTTTTCACCCTAATTGCCTGCCTTGGGCGCCTCCCAGGGAGGTTTTCACCCAAAGATCTTATTCTCTTTTCTATTTTTTTTCCAACCCATTGACCGCCTCATGGAGGTTTTCAATCAATGAGCCAATCTAAGGCGCCTCCGAGGGGGTTTTCACCTTAGATTTTTATTTTTCTCTTATTTTCATTTTTTCATTTCTTTACTTTTTTTTTCTTTTTTTTTTTCATTTTTTCTCTACTCTACCCTACTTGAAAAACAAAATCATTTTCAAGTATAAGAATACTTCCAATGGATCCATGTGCACATCGAGATTAGAGACAAGATGATGTGAAGGCTCGAAATGCATGCTTGGACAACTACCCAGATCTCAGAGACCAAATGATCTGGCATTGAAGGGATCAAACAAAGCTGAGGAAGAAAGTACTGCTGCAACTTAGTGACCTTCTGAAACCATATCTCAATATAGCTTTGATATCCTTGGTTCTTTTTCTGATCTGGATTATTCTTCATGTCACCTTCTATCATGACCTTCTGATCTTCCTCTTTTTGTTGATCTTTCTCTTGAATACATGGAATATTTGATGGTAACCATGAGGGAACTCTCTCGATCTCTGATTCTAATCTCTTCTCTTCATTAAGTGCAGCCCATGGTTCTTTGATCTCCTCTTTGGAATCTTCTTTTTCTTTTGGTCCTTCAATGTTGTCAATAGATTCTCTCTTTTGCAACACTCTTCCTGAGCTTTGGTGAACATCATTAAGCTCAAAAGGAGTCATTTGCACATGTTGTGCCTCAGCTTTGCAATTGGGTTGAGCTACTCCATTGCATGGTTTTGGAAATGGAGGTACGGGTAGCTGAGTGGGGGTGTGAAATTGAGATGGAGATGGATGGCATTGTGGTTGGGTAGGCAATTGGGGTTCCCTTGGTGGAGGAGGAGGCGATGGTTGTGGATGAGCAGGTGGTGGAGGAAAATGAGCGGGATGAGAGTTGTACTGGGGCCTCCACTCCTGATAAGGTGCATTCCACTGAGGCTGTGGCTGAGCATAAGAGTGAAACGAATGAGCAACTGGTTGGGCATAATATGGATCTGTGAAGGAACAAGGAGAATATGACCAAGGAGGAGGTGTAGACCAGGAAGGATGAGGAGGGGGACCCCAAGAAGGCATGAAGGTGGCTTGGTAAGGGTCATAATAGGTCTCGGGTGTCCCTTGTAGTTCCTGCTGGTAGGGTATGGGTCCATGTGGCCTCCTTTGGTTCATATAACAGAGTGATTCAGTGGCTCTCTTGGCTCTTTGATATGTAGCTTTGATTCTGGGCAAGGAAGGGCACTGATCTGTAGGATGGTATTCCTCACAGATGAAACACACTTCTAGGGAGTGCATTGGACATTCGTTCCTAGGATGCTTTTTAAGGCACCTAGGACAAAAAATGACCAAAGCCCTCTTGTCTTCCTCTTGCTTCTTCTGGATCCGCAAGGTATCCAGTTGCATGGCAAGAAACTGCCTCATATCACTCTTGAAATCTTCGACTTGATTTTCAAATTCATCTTTGGACAAGATGTTGCTCCCAACATCTCTACCTGTAGCCATTTGCTCCAGAGGAATGTTTTCTTCTTCTTCTCCCCTAGAGGTTCTTTAAATATGCCTTGATGTCCACCCAAGGGTTCTTTAATCACAACCATCGAAGAAGAACATTGGTTGTGTGAAGCAGTGGGGGTGTTGTGCAATCATTTTTCTAACTTATCTCTACTCCTACAAGGCATGAAATAGATTGAACTGCAACTAACTATATTGCGAAATTGAAATGAAAGCAGGAAAGGACTAACCTATTTTTCTCAAATGAAATTGCAAGAATGAAATGCTAGTCTACGCTTGCAGAATTGAAATGCGGAATTGAAAGGCTATTCTAGGGAAGCAGGAAATGCTAATCTATGAAAGCAGGAAATGCTAATCTATGAAAGCAAGAAATGCTAATCTACTTTTGCATAAATGAAATTGCATAATGGAAATGAAATAAACTACTTAGCAGAAGGTTGTAGTAGAAAATAGAAGAATAGCAACAATCACCAATACTCTGCCGCTTCCCCGGCAACGGCGCCAAAAAGATGGTGAGCTCCAGTATTGTAGCAATAATGCTACAACTCCTGGGGCTTCCTGTCTCTCAATTTTATCAACCCGGTAGTTCGTACAAACTTGAAAGCGACGGTGCTATATGCACAAGTACTAGCTCTTGTCGCAGCTGTCACTTGGTCAGCTGGCACAAGTCCGCTAGGGCTCAAGCCAACTTCTATAGGCTCTCAGAAGAAGCTTGCTAACTGATGGACGAAAGCTATTCTCAAAGGAAAGCTACTCTACTTGACAAACTGAACTGAAAGCAAATCAAAGCATGTAAACCTAGGAAACCCTAATTTAACTAGTCTAACCTCTACAATGCAAAGAATGTGAATGAAACTTCAACCAAGGCTGCTGTTACCTCTAATAAGTGAAAATGCATGGATCTAAACTACTTGCATCATGAAAGACATGTTTTTGTATTTTTCCTTTAAGTGTGTGGAATGATTGTGATTTTGTGCTAACTAGGGTTTGGTTGTGCAGATGGGATGGAGAAGGAAGGAAAGTGTGGGACAGGTTGGGGAGGCTAGGAGAGGTTCCTAGGGATCCTTAGCATCCATCCACAGAGGTTCCTCACATTCAGAAGCTCGGCAACCGAGTGAGTGGCCTCCTACAGGAAGCCTGCACAGGATCCTACAGGATACTCTGTTTTCTACAGGATGTCTACAAATGGCTACAGGATGACCTACCGTGAGTGTTTGGCGTGATGGAGGAGTGATGAAATGGTAGAGGGAGATGTGTAAGGTAGGAATGAGGCTGGTGATGGCTCAGAAGCTGGAAAATCAGATGAGGGAAGAGTGTATGCAATGGTTTGATGATTGGAAGGATGGAACCAACGAAAGTTGAAGGAGATGGAGCTATGTGGGAAATGAGAGAGTTGGAGGGTAAATGAGTGAGACAGAGGTTAAATAGAACTTGAGGAGGTGATGAAGATGATAGAGATGCCCTGCACAATGCTCATTTAAACGAATCAATGAATTCTTGCAAACAAACCAAGTCCTAGCTAACTTAATCTAATTGTCAATGAAATAAATGAACAACAGCTTTATTTGGAAAGAGAACCATGTACTTCACGTGAGAAAGAGCATTCCAAAAGATCTAAATGCATAACAAATTTCTACCAATCGATTCTAAGCATAAAAAGCTACGTTACCCATCAAAACCAACTACCATAACAAAGCAAGATCTAAAGAGCAGATTTTTATTTCAAGAACGCAGCAAACACATAAAGATACACAAGGGAGGTACTGGGCGCTTGAGATGGGCCCAACCCCAAGAGCTACAGCCTCCCATGAAAGATTTAGAGCTGGTGCAAAGCTGGATCCATCTTTATTAATCAAGAAATGAAAAGTACATCAAAACTGTCCATAAGGAGAGCTTGAGAATGAGCTGAAAGCAAAGCTAATCCATGGCCCAAAAATTGAACTACAAGCTAGCTAACTAATGTCTAAAACAAAATGACTAACTAGCTACAAAAATGACTACCAACTAGCTAACCCAAAATGAGGCCCCAAGCCTTCTTATTTATACAATTTGAGGACCCAACAGTCCTCCTAAAAGTTAGGGACTTGGCTGCCCAAGACTTGTAGTTAACAGCAGTCCAACTTGACTTGCTTGGCTGCCCTTGAGCTGATTGATTCGATGGCCCTTGAACTCCGAGCTGATGGTGGAGAATTCGAGGTAAGGGCCCATAAATGAGGGGGACACCTTCCTACAAATCCTCTAGCTTGTTCTCCCACGAATTTGGCTGCCAAGTGCTCATTAAGACCTTCAATTTTGTCTCCAAGTTGACCAACAAGGCTACACAAAGCACCCATTAGACTTGTTGGCATAATGACTAACCAAATTCACTCTATTAACATAAAAATAATCAAAAACATGCAATAAACAAATGAGAATGGTGGACTAAGCCAAATTAGGAGGTTGAATGAGCCCAAATAATTGTACATTTTTGGGGCTCATCACAAGGTCTGCAAAAAGATGTTCTACAAGAAGTACATGACTCTATACATCATAAATGACCTTCCTATCACCAAAAACTCATACATACATCTATCTCCCATCACAATGGTGATATACCAAAATTTTACAGATAACATAAGAGAATAACATCATTCATCCCAGGCATAGTGGGGAAACCAACATAGGCCGTTACATGACCTGAAGAGATCTCATCAAATGACTACAAAAGATAGAGACACACTATTACATCATGAGTCTTGATATGAGCTTTACATCAATGATATACATGACATTTATATAGAAACCAAACAACTAAATAAGATCATGATAAACATCAGCAACGACACTGTATGATCTGCACCATAGTATCTGTCAACAGCAACTAGACCAGCAACTTGTATTAGTGCATGAATCATCAAGGTATGTCTGTATCAGCTAACAGAATTCTGTATATACAGAAACATTCACATTCTATCATATGAGAGAAACACCATAGCCATCCAGATCTGCATGAACCAAGTATCATCAATTGGGAATATAACAACCTATCATCATATAGGTAAGAACTCATCATCATCATGTCTCCAACAATGCAACATTGAATAATCATCCATGTATCCAGCCAACAATCCTCATCCATATATGTGCCAAGAACAATAGGAATCCTGCATCATAACTGTAATATATGATCTTTATGCATATGACGACAACAACATATGAGTGACTCATCATCAAGTAAATAAGATGTGAATTCAAGCTATGTACTTCTCCTTATCCTTATGAATATCACCATGTAAGCACCATTAGAGAATCAACCACAAATCTGATCTAAATATCAACTATGTAACCCCAAGAATCATCTCAACAACTCATAACCATATCATAGAAAGATGAATCATTTATCCATATAAGCATGATCAACAAGGACTATTAACCATAATGCCAACAATGCATTAAAAGCATAAGCTCACCCTAAACCTGTGCCATCTTGTTTACTGTCAGATCTGATCATGCATATTAGCAAGAAGTATCAAGTCATCATCATTATTAAGTTAGAAACAAAACACTTCTAACCATCAAGTCATTTCCACACATCATCAGTAAATTGTAACCATTATCAAACAACGCAAATAATAAACCGAATCATAACTGATCCTTTTCCTGAACCTGTCCCTACTTGTTACACTAAAAAATGTCACCATGGCTATTTACAGTCGGTATGGCTCTATCAACAGTCATACTACCCTCTTGAGCAAGTCTTATACCTCTACTATTCATGTCAAACTCCAAGAAAGAGAGAAAGTCTTTAAAAAACATGTTTATCTCTGGGTACGCAGGTTCTCTCAAGCCTTGCCTGCGGGTACGCACCTATTGTTCATAAGGTCTGTGTCCAAGGATGCTCTGTATCTAAAGGGGCAGGTGCGTCCCTCTGAAAAGGTTAAAATGCGCAAGTTTTATCTTCAAAAACTTACTTGTGGTCATTTCTAGAGCATTCTAGAAGGTTGTTTGATGTGTATTGAGCGCCTCCAGATGGTTCATGCACTCCTATCAAAGAGGAACTTATCCCATCAATAAGGGAGTGATCCCATCCAAAGAGGGGACTATCCCATTGATGGTGGACCTGATTAACTTCCTCTTGAGCACTATAAAAAGAGGCATTGAGCCAGAAGGAAGGAGGTTGAAAGCTATACATTTCTAAGGGTAAATGCTGCAGGAATTAGGACTCCCATTTAGAAGCTTGTGAGGAGAGATTGCCATCTTTACTTGTTCTATTTGGAAGTGGGTGAGCTTTGTCAAAGTAGAGGAAAACTCTTGTGGACCCTGGAAGGAGCTTGCACAACACCAAGGCTCAGGTTGTAATGGTTCCTTTTGATTACCTTTAATGCAAATTGGTCCATTCTTCTCAATAACTTGTTGTTTGTGGGTTATTTCATGTACTCCTTGGTCTATATGTTGAATATGCTTTGTTTTATGTTATAATCAGGTGCTATTTAATTGTTTGACTGTTAGTGATTGCAGGTTTTGGAGAAAAGGAGGAGCTCATCCAGATCAACAAAGCTTGGACTTCTACAACAGCGTTTGGACAAAGGTAAGAACGAAACACTTGATTTCTCATATCATAATGTATGTTTAGAGAAGGATAGCTCCAGTTTGTTTTGTTTGTCATTAGAATGTCTTAGACTTCTAGGAAGGTCAGTTGTGTCCGCACCCTTGACTGATTCCGTGTGACAAATTGGCGACCATACTGGGGATAGATTCCATTGATGAGAAAAGTCTTTTCCTTTGTATGAACTTTGCTCTGAGAAAATTAGTTTATTTTTCTGGTTTTTGGCTCTGTGACTTTGTTTTTGGGTGGGTTAGCTTAGGGTTAGTTTCATTTTAATTTTTCTTGAATTTTCCAGTAGGACGCACCCTCTGAGTATTGCACAGTGCGTCCCTGGACGCACTGTCACAGTGTGCACAGTGCGGGCCCGCACCTGGTTTAACTGGTTGCCTGCGTCCCTTGCTAAAATTTAAGAAAATTCCATTTTTTGCTTTTTTTCTCCTTAGATTTTGTTTTTAATTTGTTTTTACTGCCCAGATCCACTGGTTACCTGCCATAAATCTTCACCTAGGCTTGTTTCATTGGCATTTCTGCTCTAAGCTTTCATCAATTGGGTGTTTTGAGTCTCTTTTTTGAGAAATTCTTGATTTGATTTCCTTTGGTCATTACTTGGAGATTTATCTCAGTCTTTTCACAGTTTTTCATCTTTTTGCTTCTGTTTTTGCAAAAAAATTTCCCCCTCATTCGCCGGGGGGGGCTAAATTGTGTATGAGTGTTAATCGCCTTTGAGTATTTTTATTTTTTGATCTTTGGAACTCTCACCCAATTTTCTCGACTTGCACTTGATTGGTTCTTAGATTACATTAGAATCGTCTTGTGTTTGAGAATTCTCTTGCATAGATCACATTTGCATAATTAGAGTTCTCATTTTCAGAATATGAATGAAAAATGTGCATAGATTACATTTGCATACTTTTCAAGTGAATTGTGCTTAGATTACCATTGCATAGTTTACATTCTGAAAAAATCAATTGTAGATTTAGATCAGCTTTCTTTGATTTGAATTTACACAAAAATAAAATAAAGAAAAAGGTTTGGAATTGATTTGCATTAGTTTTTCTTGATGAAATTAGTGCATTAGAGAATTAGTTATATTTTCTCTTAGTGATCAATTTTTTCATTGTTGGAAGTGAATGGAAGCTCTCTCCTTACTTTAGATAGGATTCATCGAATTGAAAAGATTACATTATCATATTCGATTGCATTCAGTTGAGTCGGGTCATAACACCATTGGTTTCGTATCCATTTACCCATTTGAGTAATAACAGCCTTAATAACACAGCGCTTAATTAAAATTCATCTAGTAATTTTTACATTTCTAGGGCTCTGAAGCACCAACATAGCTTAGGCTAGTGTCTTGGAGTAGGTGAGTACTTAACTCTCCAAGACAGTAAAACCAAACAAGTAGCTGATCTTGTGATAGAATCAAATCCAATTGTTACATTTACACTCTGGGAAAGCTCCTCTTAAAGGAGAAGCACGAGCTCGTGTCCGAACCAGTGAGGGGATCCATCCTCCCTCGTTGGGAACGACGCCAGACAGTACGTATTACAAACGGTAAACCTCGGATTAACCATTGTCGAGGAGCCAGGGGTCACTTATCGGTAAACCTTGGATTATTGTCAAGGAGCCGGTAAGGGGATTGAGCTTGATACTCTGCCCTTGCGTGTTGTCGGAGTGTAGACTGTTCCCCCAGGTGTACTTGTTGCTGTTGGTAACCTTAGTGAACATTATCTTTAGGATTCTACCCAAGGTGACGGTGGAGGGAAGATCCCACTGTACCTGGAGCAGACGTCGGCTATACTCACTTGGATTTTCTGGGGGGTTCACTTCACTCGAGACGGTTAAAGTGGAGGAACTTGGTCCAGTCTATTCATTAAGCAAGTTGTCGGGGTAACTGTTCCACCCACTATTTCTGTACTGGATTCTGCGAGGTTGGGCTTAATCACCAACTAGTGTTTTCGGTCCGGAGAGCTTACTGTTTGTGTGTGGTTTGACTCCTAGATTTGATAGCGCGTGTTAATTTGTTTGTTTTTACTTTTAGAGACCATAGGTGTGAATTGTGAATTTTAATTGTTAGGTGTAAATTGTGAATTGTTAATTTTAGTTTTAAAAATTGTTAATAAAATTCACTGAAGTTGAATATAATGGCAAATGTTCCGGAATTTATCAACCTAGGAACCCCTCCTAATGAGAATCCTAGTACTTTTCCTTACTTTGGGAATGTTGGTCCTCCTTATATGGCTACTTTGTCATTACCTGGATTTACAATAGGTTTACCGATATGGTTATTTTCAACTTCGTTGGCCCAAAATACTCCAATTGTTCCATCTCAACCGGATGCTTCACCTCAACAGAGTTCACCATCTCAACATCACCAACCTTCTGTTGACCCTTTACCTTCTTCGCCTAATTTTTCTTCCTCCATTTCTTCCTCTTCGCGTGGTAAAAGCCTTGATGCTAGTAACCAGGTATCTAAGAAGAAGAAGAAAGGGAAGAAGAAGAAGAAGAAGAAGAAGCAAGATAAGAAAGAAGTCAACCAACCAACCATGGTTGTAAGTGTTAGTTGTGTTGAGGAAAATTCCGACATGCACCGTAAACCCAAATACCCTTGCAGGCTTTGTAAGGGTGACCACTTCCTTGTCAATTGTCCTGGTATTCCAAAGGTCTTGGAAGTATGGTCAGAAAAATCTCATCAACTTTCCATTGATCCATCAACCAGTGATAGTCAGGTTCTTGGGAAAAAGGGTAAAGTTAGGTTTCATTGTAAGTTATGCAAAGGGAGTCATCAAACTCACATTTGCCCTCACATAGATGAAGCCTCAACATTGTTGGAAAGCCTTACTGTTCCACAGCAAGAATTTCCAACTGGTTACTGTAACTTTCTCCCAACCTACCATCAACTAACGGAGTGATTGATATAGTTTCAAGTACAGTCGATCACACTCTCCCATTGGAGAGTGAAACTCATGTCACTCAGGTTGATGATCCATTAGTTGATCAAGTGGTCGATTCAATTTCGCATTCGGTCGATCACACTCTCCCTTTCGAGAGTAAATTTCATACTGCTGATGTTCTTCTTGTTACATCGGATTCTTCTATGCCGGGGGGCATTTCACTTGTTTCTACAGAACCCCCTCCAAGTACTGAGGTCTTTTCCTTTGATTGGAATAGACTGACAGAACCTCGTCTTCCTTCCTCCATTCCTTTCCAAATCATTGTTAAGGCTGGTGGTAGGGACATACATCGTACTCAGGTAGATGAAGGTGCTTCTGTTAGTATTTTATCCTCAACTATTTGGAAAGCTTTGGGTTCCCCTCAGCTTGCGCCTATTACGCAGAATCTGAAAGCTTTTAACAGAACCATTAGTGAACCTTTAGGGATCCTTCCTAAGTTTTCTATTACCTTGGAAGGTAAAACTGTCTGTATTGATCTTATGGTAGTTCGAGGTCCCTTGGATTTCAATTTACTCCTTGGGCGAGACTATGTTTATGCAATGAAAGTTGTCGTATCAACACTCTTTCGCGTGATGTCTTTCCCTCACAATGGCAGTATTGTGACTGTAGACCAGCTTTCGTTCCCTAGTCTTGTATCAACTACCAATAATATGACAGCCCTAAATGTTCCTGATTCTCAAGTGGTATCTACCCTGCCACGGGTTAATTATGTGGCAACCGGTCCCATGATTTCAGTTACCGATGTAAGTGAGCCTCTCACTGTTTGCTCATCTTCCTTTGATTTAGATCCAGTAATTGACATGGAAAACTCTATGGGATTACTTGAACACGATGTTCTTATCCCTTTTGAGTCCCTTGACATGTGTTCCTTCCAGAGAAGTGTTCTTCCTTCTGATGAAGACCTTTTGGAAGCCATGATCAAGGTGTGTCCATTGACATGTCTTTCTTCCAGTTGAAAGCCATGATTAGTGAGTGTGAGGATAGTTTCTTCTAGTCTCAACCTCATTAAAAAATGAAACTGGAAGTCATGAGCATAGTTCCTTGTCTTGTGTCAAGCTCATTAAAAAATGAAACAAGGAGTTGCGAGGATAGTTTTTCCTGTATCAACCTCATTAAAAAATGAAATAGGATGTAGCGAGGATAGTTCCTTTTACTGTGTCGACCTCGTTAAAAAATGAATCAGTGTGTGCGAGGAAAGTTCCTTTTACTGTGTCAACCTCGTTAAAAAATGAATCAGTTAGTTCGAGGAAAGTTCCTTTTACTGTGTCAACCTCGTTAAAAAATGAACCAGTGAGTGCGAGGATAGTTTTTCCTGTATCATCCTCGTTAAAAAATGAAATAGGAGGGCGAGGATAGTTCCTTTTCCTGTTCCAACCTCGTTAAAAAATGAAACAGGTGTCCAGAGGACAGTCCTTTTCCTGAGTCAACCTCGTTAAAAAATGAATCAGGTACGAGGATAGTTTTTTCCTGTATCAACCTCGTTAAAAAATGAAATAGGATAGCATGAGGATAGTTCTTTTACTGAGTCAACCTCATTAAAAAATGAACCAGCTAGATTTTAGGATATATAGATAGATTGTAGAAAATAGGATTTTGAGGATAGTTCCTGTTACTGAGTCAACCTTGTTAAAAAATGAATCAGGTACGAGGATAGTTTGTTCCTCTCTCAACCTCGTTAAAAAATGAAATAGGATGTGGTGAGGATAGTTTCTTCTAGTCTCAACCTCATTAAAAAATGAAACTAGGAGTCATGAGCATAGTTCCTTGTCTTGTGTCAAGCTCATTAAAAAATGAAACAAGGAGTTGTGAGGAAAGTTCCTTTTACTGTGTCAACCTCATTAAAAAATGAATCAGGTTTGAGGACAGTTCCTGTTACTGAGTCAACCTCGTTAAAAAATGAATCAGGTATGAGGATAGTTCTTTTCTTGTGTCAACCTCCTTAAAAATGAAACAACTCCCTTTTCAAGTTAAATATTGAAAGTAAACCTTCATTTCATCCAGTCGGTTGAATGTAATGAAGCCTGGGGGGCATGTACCTCGTTTTGCATCATTAAACTGGGGGCATGCGAACTTGTTGAGCATAGTTCCTTGTCTTGTGTCAAGCTCGTTAAAAAATGAAACAAGGGTAGGTTAAGTAGGTAGATTGTAGAGAGTAGTCATGAGCATAGTTCCTTGTCTTGTGTCAAGCTCATTAAAAAATGAATCAAGGATTTTAGAGCATAGTTCCTTGTCTTGTGTCAAGCTCGTTAAAAAATGAATCAAGGTTTTTCGAGTAAAGTTTTTGTTAGGTAGATTGTAGAAAGTAGTTATGAGCATAGTTCCTTGTCTTGTGTCAAGCTCACTAAAAAATGAAACAACTCCCACGAGTCTTTCCAAGATTTTGAAAGTAAAGCTTCATTCCATCCACCTCATTGAATGCAATGAAGCTTGGGGGGCATGTACCTCGTTTTGCGTCATTATGCTGGGGGCATGTGAACTTATAACAAGCATAGTTTTTCGTTTCAAGCTTGCGTAAACATGAAACCGAATCTGAGCATAGTTCTTTTCCTGTGTCAAGCTCGTTAAAAAATGAAACAAATCCTCCTCTACTTGAGTCGAGAGATTGACGAGATCTTATAAATGTTAAGTTTTTAGGTTAGTTATTTCAGTTTTTTGCATAATTTTCTTATAGTTTTAGGTCGAGTCTTTCAAATGATCTCGTAACTCAACCTTCATTTCATCTGGTTGAATAAAATGAAGTTGGGGGGCATGCGCTCTAGCAGTTATGCTTAGGGGGCATCAAGCACAGTTTTATCTCTGTTTCAAGCTTGTGAAAAAATGAAACTACTTTGAAGCATAGTTTTTATCTGTTTCAAGCTTTTGTAAAAATGAAACCTATTTCGAGTCAATTTCAGTTATTTTCAAGACTCGTTAAACTCATGAAAATACCGAGATTATTTTGCTATCTTTCATTCTCGTAAAACAAATGAAAATGCCGAGTTCTTTCCGTCTTTTCCTGCTCGTAAATTAAATTGAAAGTCGGTCATATGAGTACATTTTTATCCCTTTTTCGAACTCATTTAAAAATTACGAAAAAGTGAAAACCATGAGTACATTTTTATCATTTTTTCGAACTCGTTAAAACTTACGAAAAAGTGAAACCTTGGAGTTCTCTTTTAAGCCTTTTTCAGACTCTCAAAATATGAAAAGATTGCCGAGCGTTTGTTTTACACTCGTTAAAACAGAATTAAAAGACGGTCCCCTTATAGCTCTTTTCTGACCGTAAAATCAGGAAAAGATTGCCGGGTTTTTGTCGTTTCAAACTCGATGCGGAAATAAAACGACGTGTCTTTGATCGCTTTTTACTTTTCAGGTCAGTGACACTAATTATGAAAGTACTCCTTGGTCGCAAGATCAAGCGGTTCCCCCAGGTATTATTTTATACTTTTTCGGGCTTGAGGGACACAAATTTACGAAAAAGTTCAACTTGGAGTCTTCTTAAGTTTTTCAGACTCTCTAAAATTGAAAAACGCTGAGTTTCTCCTATACTGGGCTCGTTAAACATTTCACAGTAAAGGACTTGTTCAATTACAAACAGGAACAAACCACTCCTTCCTAGGGTTCGAATCAAAACTGGGTTGGACTCATCCGAAGGATGAGCTTATAATCAAGCATATGTTATCCTCCTCAAGCTTGTTAAAAATAAAGAGGTACTTGCCAGAAATGGTGGGGGAAAAGAGAGAAGAATGAGCCTATTTGTTACCTTTTGTCTCAAAAGAAACTTTATTACCACTCTTGGACACGACACTTTTCATTCACCTGGGTTGGGAAATCTTTTACCTCACAGTCGATCAAACCACTTTTGAAAGTCTTCAACCGGGTTCCGGGGATTAACTTTGAGTTATTAAGCACCAAACCATCTGTCGTGTCGTTATGTGTCCAAGAGGTCTACAAACAAAACCTTCATCTGCAAAATACTTGTCATCCGTTTGACCATCCCTGAGTCAGTCCTTACAGCAATATTTATTCAACTTGAACAATGATTTCGTGTTGTGGGCTTGCCCGTAACGGGTCACTTTCTATCGACATCAGCACATTATCTAGAGAGATGACTTAGAAATCGTCAGTGCCTTGAAGTCTGCATGCATCAATGGCAGGTTTCTCGCCTTTGACGTCAGTTTACATCATTGACTTTCGATCGAAGGATTCCGTGAAATGTTCGACATCAACTCATTCATTCACATCTCATGGATTGTACTGGGTACTTTGAGAACCATTGACATTACTGGTGGTTTCTCTCACACTTGTTAACAGTTTACATCATCGACTGGTAATCAAGTGGTTTCTACCATGTTCGACATCGACTCATTTATTCACATGGCTAGGATCGTACCAATTCGAGAAGTAGGAATGAAGACCCTGGATCAAATCTTTACCATCCAGGCTGCGAGGAGTTTTGTATTCATTATCTAAATAGACTAATCATAAACAGATGGCTGCGACCATACTGTGTCTACAAAAGTCTATGATTATGATGTACTACAAAATCATTCCTGTATCAGAGTAGTTAGTCTGTTAGTTAAAGTTTTTATCTGAGTATGGCAATGGCTACCTCAGTGATGATATAATCTTATCCATGTATTTTGTGTTGAAAATTGCAGGTTCCAACCAGGTTCTCCATGAGATAATCCTCGAAATGATAAAGCGCTTCACCCTTCCTAGATAATACAAAACCCTAATCTATTCCAGGCTTCGCACTTTAGGGGGCAATCTGTTACACTAAAAAATGTAACCATGGCTATTTACAGTCGGTATGGCTCTATCAACAGTCATACTACCCTCTTGAGCAAGTCTTATACCTTTACTATTCATGTCAAACTCCAAGAAAGAGAGAAAGTCTTTAAAAAACATGTTTATCTCTGGGTACGCAGGTTTTCTCAAGCCTTGCCTGCGGGTACGCACCTATTGTTCATAAGGTCTGCGTCCAAGGACGCTCTGTATCTAAAGGGGCAGGTGCGTCCCTCTGAAAAGGTTAAAATGCGGAAGTTTTATCTTCAAAAACTTACTTGTGGTCATTTCTAGAGCATTCTAGAAGGTTGTTTGATGTGTATTGAGCGCCTCCAGATGGTTCATGCACTCCTATCAAAGAGGAACTTATCCCATCAATAAGGGAGTGATCCCATCCAAAGAGGGGACTATCCCATTGATGGTGGACCTGATTAACTTCCTCTTGAGCACTATAAAAAGAGGCATTGAGCCAGAAGGAAGGAGGTTGAAAGCTATACATTTCTAAGGGTAAATGCTGCAGAAATTAGGACTCCCATTTAGAAGCTTGTGAGGAGAGATTTCCATCTTTACTTGTTCTATTTGGAAGTGGGTGAGCTTTGTCAAAGTAGAGGAAAACTCTTGTGGACCCTGGAAGGAGCTTGCACAACACCAAGGCTCAGGTTGTAATGGTTCATTTTGATTACCGTTAATGCAAATTGGTCCATTCTTCTCAATAACTTGTTGTTTGTGGGTTATTTCATGTACTCCTTGGTCTATATGTTGAATATGCTTTGTTTTATGTTATAATCAGGTGCTATTTAATTGTTTGACTGTTAGTGATTGCAGGTTTTGGAGAAAAGGAGGAGCTCATCCAGATCAACAAAGCTTGGACTTCTACAACATCGTTTGGACAAAGGTAAGAACGAAACACTTGATTTCTCATATCATAATGTATGTTTAGAGAAGGATAGCTCCAGTTTGTTTTGTTTGTCATTAGAATGTCTTAGACTTCTAGGAAGGTCAGTTGTGTCCGCACCCTTGACTGATTCCGTGTGACACTACTGCCTTTCCTCAAACAATCATATACGCGACTATGCCATAACCAATTCGCGTATATGCATGACTTCTCTTTAAGAAACTTGCGTATGAGATTTAGGACACTGAAGTTTTATACTTCCAGCTCCCTCTCATTCTGTTATGTTTGTATGTTGTGTTGTGCCCCCTCTTTTTGACTGTACCTCTTTCTTCTTCCACATCTTCAAGTGTGATGATGATGTTTTCTCCTTTTGGTATGGTGCCCATACTTTGTTCCTGCATTCCTTAGCTATATGTCCAAGCTTGTTACATGTGTAACATCTTACATGTCTCATATTTCTTCTATAGCAATCAACAGCTTTGTGACCAAACATATTGCAAGCAAAGCAATATCCATTAAAGTACCTTGAATGTGATGATCTTTCTACATGATGATCTTGAACCCTTCTTCTTCTAAATCTGGCTGCAACATGTCCAAGATTATGACATACAAAAAATTCAACATTATTCATAGGAGGAGTAAAGGATTTTCTTTGAATAATTTCTTTCCTTGGTTGATGATGAGATTGACGTTTCATCTCCTTATTGAGTATTTCAAATTTTGTAGTAGAGTCCCTTGTCTTAGTTTGTGAACTAGATTCACCTTCAATAGATTCATGAAAACCAAGACCAATTTTGATAGCAGGAGACCTTTGACTATTAATAATATCATCCAACACTTTAGTACTATCTTGAAAACGTAAGAGTTTATCCTTTTCTTCTAATTTACCTTTCAAGATATTTACCTCAACTTGAAGTTGTTCTTCCTTTTCCAGACATTGCTTCTTAAAAATTTCTTAAGATTTTCTTCCTTCCTCCATTTGTTGCCTTAGTTCAAGAACTTCATTTTCATGAGCTTGGAGTAGTTCTTTATTCTGCTTCTTTGATTCTTCAAGATCTTCTTTTAGCGAGCGGATCGTGGCTTCAAGACTTTCATAGTAACTGGATCTATCTCTGAGTTTCTTGATGGTTGTGCTTCTTTCATTGGCTTCATCTCTTAGTGATGTTACTTCATCTTGCAACTTTTGATATTTGTCCTTGAATAACTTCCTTACCTTATTTCCTTCCTGTAGTTGAGCTTTTAGTTTGGCAGCTTCTTCTTTGAAGACACATTCCCTTTTGTTCAATAGATCTTGTTGATCTCTAATTTTGTCTGTAAGCCTTTTAAATTCTTCCTCTATTTGATATCTTTCTTGCTCACCCACAAACGCAAATTCAGTTGTTTCGCTATCACTTTCATATTTTCCAAAAGGATAGATAGCTGGAACATCAGAGGATAACAAATTCATACCTGATAGTTCATCTTCATTTTGAAATGATTCTGAAGTGCTTCTTCCACATAATCCCCAATCGATTCTCCCACTGTCATAGTTCTTATGAGATGTCTTCTTCTGCTTAGGCGCTTTCTTCTTAAGATTCTTTCCGACTGTTCCACGGATCTCCTTCAAGCGATCAAGCTTCTACAAAAGGACCTGCTCTGATACCAATTATTGGAAATAATACTGAGAGGGGGGGGGGGTGAATCAGTATTATCACATCAATAAAACTTTTTCATTTCCATATTCAGATTCATATATGCTACTTCCACAACTTCTTATGATTAAGTTAGTTGATCCTTAATGAGTGCATTAGAACATTATCAACCATATTAATAGTAAATAGGTGCAGTAAAATAGAACAGATCATCACACATAAGCCACACACATGAACACCATGATATAAGGTGGAAACCCAATGTGGGAGAAAACCACCTGCTGCAAGTCATCTCAATCTTCTTCTTAATAAGAAAATCCTTTTACAATATTTCTGTACTAGTACAGTCTTATACCAGTACGCAGGCTTCTACCTATAGAGAGCTACAACCCCCATAGTTCTTGTACTAGCCGATCCATTTACTAGTACGCAGGCTGCTACCTGCTACAATGCTCCAAAGTTTTCAACTGCTACTGGAAGGGAGTTGCCACCCCCATAGCTCTTGTACTAGCTAAGATACTAGTACGTAGGTGCCGGCCTACAATCTTCTCTCCTCTGGGTACCACGTTTCATACATTTTCAGACTGGATACACCTGAAGCAAAACACATAATCTGAAAGGCCACGTTTCATCCAATTTTCATACTGGACCCATAAATATTATTGAAGCACATAATCAATCAATCTTCTGAATCACCCAATCACCAGATCAATACATATACAAGGATAATATGAGTGTTAGCAACCCGATCTAGTCCATTAGATCCATTACTAGATCTCATCCATCAACACAATCAATCAAACTGAATATGTAGAATACTGACACCTTTAAAAAGTCATTAGAACACATCAACAACCTGAACCACCTATAACATAGCTCAAATGGTATACGCTACTACAATGAACCAAACCTGTGTACATACGCGATTTCATCAAAGCCAACCCACGTACAGATCTATAAATATTCAATCATGACTTGCAGCGATTTCAAACTTAAGTTATACCCAGTTCAGATCATTACAAGCGTTAGTATACAGATCTAGAATAAGCATAATCAACTATATAGAGATAGTTCATTTCAAACCATTTGATCCCGATCTATCCTTAGATCTTGTTCTTCGTCAATCGGTGAGATCCCTCTTTAGCTCAGATCCAGATCTGCACCATAACCCAATCACAGTATTCCAGATCTAGATATTCAATAATTCAGATGATGCTTTGCCAAATGATCTCCTTCCTCTTTTATAGCCTTAGTCCTTTCTCAATACCACAGTCCAAAACCATAGGATCAAAAAACTGTTGGACTAATACCATGAACCAACCATGAAAGTGTGTGAGATCAACACTTTTGGATGCAATACCACAGACCAAAACCATAGGATCAAAAACTGTCAGACTAATACCATGAACCAACCATGAAAGTGCGTAAGATCAACACTTTTGGATGCAATACCACGGACCAAAACCATAGGATCAAAAACTGTCGAACTAATACCATGAACCAACCATGAAAGTGCGTGAGATTTTTCTCTACATGAAATAAACTTTTCTTTGCATAAAAGTGCGTGAACATTTCTCTACATGAAATAAACTCTTCTCTGCATAAAAGTGCATGAACTTTTCTCTACATGAAATAAAATTTTCTCTGCATAAAAGTGCGTGAAATTTTCTCTACATGGAATAAACGTTTCTCTGCATAAAAGTGTGTGAACTTTTCTTTCAGATGGAATAAATTTTTCTCTATATACAAGTGCGTGAACTTTTCTCTACATGGAATAAACTTTTCTCTGCATAAAAGTGCGTGAACGTTTCTCTACATGGAATAAACTTTTCTCTTGCATGAAGGGAACTTTTGTTGCACTATAATTTATCAAATAAATTTGCTGCACTATAATTTATCATTTGTGTGATTTTCCATCAAGGACAACACTTGTCTCATAATGCCAACAATCTCCCCCTTTAGACTTGTCATACTGAGAATTGTCATCTGATATCTCTTCTGTAGATTCATCTAGATATATATAAGTGAGTTGATCTTCTATGAGTTGTTTGCCATCAAGTACAACACATGCATCATAATGCCAACAAATACATCATTAAACTGACCATTGTCTAGATGAACAGTTCCAGTCCCTACAACATTAAGAGATATATCATCACCAACATATATATTTTTGGTGTTACAATCATTTAAAGAAGAAAACATGGCTTTGTTTTTTTCCATGTGATAAGAAGCTCCAAAATCAATGAGCCACTCATGAGAATGAGAAGAAGAAGATACATTTAATGCATAACCAAACCGAGATGCTTGACAACCACATGCACAAAGTGCCATTCCTGAAGATGAAGTTGAAGTTGAAGATTGCCCCAAATGGATGTTATGCTTCTTCATTGCTGCTTCCAAGGCTTCCATCTTCTTAAAGCATTTTTATTCTAAGTGGCCATCTCGATTACAAAAGTTGCAATGTCTATCAGTCTTCTTCCCTTTGTTCTTATTTGTCTTATCATTTTGTTGAAATGATTTTTCATTTTGGGGTTGAAATTGTTTAGGACCCTTGTTTGGTTTAGGACCATTCTTTTTAGGATATGACTTCTTAGGATTCTTTGAATTTGGTTGCTGCCGAGCGGCTAACGCTTTCTTGGAAGAGTTTCCAAGATTAAGAAGACCAAGGTGTAAGAGTTTTTCTTGTTCTCTTATTAAAGAATCACAAAAAGAGTCAAAGGAAGGGGACTTGTAGTCTGTTCCTTGAGAAATGAAGGCTTCTCTTGTAGAATGGAAGGTGGAAACAAACACAGAGTAGGCTAGTCCCAACTTTGTAAGAATGGAATAGATAAGGTTACTATCTTCTTTCTTAACTTTAACACCTTCCAAGAGATATCTAAGGGTCTTGAACTTGGACAAGAAATCTTCAATGCAAGAAAAATTATTAGGGTCCAATGTAAGCAACTCATTTTCAAGTTGATGGGCTCTAAGTTCATTTTTAATCCCAAAGACTTTATTGATTTGTTTCATTGCTTCATCAGGAGTATCAAGTTCTGCAATATGGAATCTAAGATCTGGAGAAATAGACATCCCTATCAATCCACGTGCTTGATCTTGCCTATTTTCCCATTTAGTAGCCTGTTGAGGGCCCCGAAATCGAGTCAACAACAAGGGGGATACCCACCCGGTTCGAAACCTGGTTGGCGGCTCCTTGCCCGTTTGATGTAGCGGGTCTGACTGGGGGTAACGGGACCAGCTTCCCGATGCATGGGATGTGTGTGTGTGTAGAGTTTGATTATGTTGATTCTGGAAGCATTCTAAAACTAATTGTCAGGCGGAAAGAGTCGATTGTGCGGACACAACCAACCTCCCTAGGAGCCTAAGACTCTCTAGTGACAAACAAGACAAACAAGAGCAATCCTTCTCTAAACATGCATTTACTATATGGGAAATTAAGTGTTTAGATCCTACCTGTAGTCCAACGCTGTTGTAGCAGTCCAGCTCCGCTGATCCGGATGAGCTCCTCCTTCACTTTGAAACCTGCATACACTAACAATCAAACGATTAAATAGCACTTGATAATATCATAGAATAAAACATATTTAACACATAGACCAAGGAGTACATGAAACAACTCATAAATAACAAGTTATTGAGAAGAATGGACTCATTTGCATTAATAGGTAACAAAAGGAACAAATACAACCTGAGCCTTGGTGTTGTGCAAGTCCTTCATAGGGTCCATCAAGAGTTCTCCTTTACTTTGACAAAGCTCACCCACTTCCAAATAGAACAAGCAAAGATGGCAATCTCTCCTCACAAGCTTCTAAATGGGAGTCCTAATTCCTGCAGCATCTACCCTTAGAAATGTATAGCTTTCAACCTCTCCTCCTTCTGGCCCAATGCCTGTATTTATAGTGCTCAAGAGGAAGTTAATCAGGTCCACCATCAATGGGATAATCCCCTCTTTGGATGGGATAGCTCCCTTATTGATGGGATAAGTTCCTCTTTGGTAGGAGTGCATGAACCATCTGGAGGCACTCAATACACGTCGAACAACCTTCTAGAATGCTCTAGAAATGACCACAAGTAACTTTTTAAAGATGAAACTTGCGCATTTTAACCTTTACAGGGGGACGCACCTGCCCCTTTACATACAGAGCGTCCAGAGACGCAGCTTTTGTGAACATTGGGTGCGTACCCGCAGGTAAGGTTGAGAGAACCTACGTCCCCAGAGATAAATACATTTATAAAGACTTTCTCTCTTTTTGGAGTTTGACATGGAGAGCAGAGGCATAAGACTTGCTTAAGAGGATAGCATGACTGTTGATAGAGCCATACTAACTGTAAATAGTAATGGTGACATTTTTTAGTGTAACAGATTGCCCCCTAAAGTGCGAAGCCTGTAATAGATTAGGGTTTTGTATTATCTAGGAAGGGTGAAGCGCTTTATCATTTCAAGGATTATCTCGTGGAGAGCCTGGTCAGAACCTGCAATTTTCAACACAAAATACATGTATAAGATTATATCATCACTGAGGTAGGCATTCCCATACTCAGATTAAAACTTTAACTAACAGACTAACTACTCTGATACAAGAATGATCTTGCAGTACATCATAATCATAGACTTTTGTAGACACAGTATGGGCGCAGCCATCTGTTTATGATTAGTCTACTTAGATAATGAATACAAAACTCCTCGCAGCCTGGATGGTGGAAACTAGATCCAGGGTCTTCATTTCTACTTCCCGAATTGGTACGATTCTAGCCATGCGAATAAATGAGTCGATGTCGAACATGGTAGAAACCACTTGATTACCAGTCGATGATGTAAACTGTTAACAAGCGTGAGAGAGACCACTAGTAATGTCAATGGTTCTCAAAGTACCCAGTACAATCCATGAGATGTGAATGAATGAGTTGATGTCGAACATTTCACGGAATCCTTCGATCGAAAGTCAATGATGTAAACTGACGTCAAAGGCGAGAAAACCTGCCATTGATGCATGCAGACTTCAAGGTACTGACGATTTCTAAGTCATCTCTCTAGATAATGTGCTGATGTCGATAGAAAGCGACTCGTTGCAGGCAAGCCCGCAACACGAAATCATTGTTCAAGTTGAAGAAATGTTGCTGTAAGGACTGACTCAGGGATGGTCAAATGGATGACAAGTATTTTGCAGATGAAAGTTTTTCTTGCAGACCTCTTGAACACATAACGACACAACAAATGGCTTGGTGATAAACGACTCAAAGTTAATCCCCGGAACCGGGCTGAAGACTTTCAAAGTGGTTTGATCAACTGTGAGGTAAAGGATTTCCCAACCCAGGTGAATGAAAAGTGTCGTGTTCAAGAGTGGTAATAAAGTTTCTTCTGAGACAAAAGGTAACAAATAGGCTCATTATTCTCTCTTTTCCCCCACCATTTCTGGCAAGTACCTCTTTATTTTTAACAAGCTTGAGGAGGATAACATATGCTTGATTATAAGCTCATCCTTCAGATGAGTCCAACCTAGTTTTGATTCGAACCCTAGGAAGGAGTGGTTCGTTCCTGTTTGTAATTGAACATGTCCTTTACTGTGAAATGTTTAACGAGCCCAGTATAGGAGAAACTCGGCGTTTTTCAATTTTAGAGAGTCTGAAAAACTTAAGAAGACTCCAAGTTGAACTTTTTCGTAGATTTGTGTCCCTCAAGCCCGAAAAAAGTATAAAATAATACCTGGGGTAACCGCTTGATCTTGCAACCAAGGAGTACTTTCATAATTAGTGCCACTAACCTGAAAAGTAAAAAGCGATCAAGGACACGTCGTTTTATTTCCGTATCGAGTTTGAAACGACAAAAACCCGGCAATCTTTTCCTGATTTTACGGTCAGAAAAGAGCTATAAGGGGACCGTCTTTTAATTCCGTTTTAACGAGTGTAAAAGAAATGCTCGGAAATCTTTTCATGTTTTAGGAGTCTGAAAAAGGCTTAAAAGAGAACTCCAAGGTTTCACTCTTTCGTAAGTTTTAACGAGTTCGAAAAAATGATAAAAATGTACTCATGGTTTTCACTTTTTCGTAAATTTTAATGAGTTCGAAAAAGGGATAAAAATGTACTCATATGGCCAAATTTCAATTTAATTTACGAGCAGGAAAAGACGGAAAGAACTCGGCATTTTTTAACGAGGTTGATACAGGAAAAAACTATCCTCGTGACAACCTATTTCATTTTTTAACGAGGTTGATACAGGAAAAAACTCTCCTCGTGCCTGATTCATTTTTTAATGAGGTTGACTCAGTAAAAAGAACTATCCTCTGACCAACTGATTCATTTTTTAACGAGGTTGACACAGTAAAAGGAACTTTCCTCACACACACTGATTCATTTTTTAATGAGGTTGACACAGTAAAAGGAACTTTCCTCACAACTCCTTGTTTCATTTTTTAATGAGCTTGACAGAAGACAAGGAACTATGCTCATTCACTGATCATGGCTTCCAACTGGAAGAAAGACATGTCAATGGACACACCTTGATCATGGCTTCCAAGAGGTCTTCATCAGAAGGAAGAATAGTTCTCTGGAAGGAACACATGTCAAAGGACTCAAAAGGGATAAGAACATCGCGTTCAAGTAATCCCATATAGTTTTCCATGTCAATTACCGGATCTAAATCAAAGGAAGATGAGCAAACAGTGAGAGGCTCACTTACATCGGTAACTGAAAAGATGGGACCAGTTGCCACATAATTAACCCGTGGCAGGGTAGATACCACTTTAGAATCAGGAACATTTAGGGTCGTCATATTATTGCTAGCTGAGACAAGACTAGGGAACGAAAGCTGGTCTACAGTCACAATACTGCCATTGTGAGGGAAAGACATCACGCGAAAGAGTGTCGATACGACAGCTTTCATTGCATAAACATAATCTCGCCCAAGGAGTAAATTGAAATCCAAGGGACCTCGAACTACCATAAGATCAATACAGACAGTTTTACCTTCCAAGGTAATAGAAAACTTAGGAAGGATCCCTAAAGGTTCACTAATGGTTCTGTTAAAAGCTTTCAGATTCTGCGTAATAGGCGCAAGCTGATGGGAACCCAAAGCTTTCCAAACAGTTGAGGATAAAATACTAACAGAAGCACCTTCATCTACCTGAGTACGATGTATGTCTCTACCACCAGCCTTGACAATGATTTGGAAAGGGATGGAGGAAGGAAGACGAGGGTCTGTTAGTCTATTCCAATCAAAAGGAAAAGACCTCAGTACTTGGAGGGGGTTCTGTAGAAACAGGTGACATGCCCCCTGGCATAGAAGAATCTAATGTAACAAGAAGAACCTGAGCGGTATGAAGTTCACTCTCTAAAGGGAAAGTGGGATCGACCGAATGTGAAATTGAATCGACCACTTGATCAACTAACGGATCATCAACCTGAGTGACATGAGTTTCACTCTCCAATGGAAGAGTGTGATCGACTATACTTGAATTTAAATCAATCACTCCGTCAGTTGACGGTAGGTTGGGAGAAAGTTTACGGTAACCAGTTGGAAATTCTTGCCGTGGAACAGTAAGGTTTTCCAACAATGTTGAGGCTTCATCCATGTGAGGGAAAATGTGAGTTTGATGACTCCCTTTGCATAACTTACAAGGAAAACTAACTTTACCCTTTTTCCCAGGAACCTGACTATCACTGGTTGATGGATCAACGGAAAGTTGATGAGATTTTTCTGACCATACTTCCAAGACCTTTGGAATACCAGGACAATTGACAAGGAAGTGGTCACCCTTACAAAGCCTGCAAGGGTATTTTGGTTTACGATGCATGTCGGAATTTTCCTCAACACAACTAACACTTACAGCCATGGTTGGTTGGTTGACCTCTTTCTTATCTTGCCTCTTCTTCTTCTTCTTCTTCTTCCCTTTATTCTTCTTCTTAGACACCTGGTTACTAGTATGAAGGCTTTTACCAAGCGAAGAGGAAGAAATGGAGGAAGAAAAATTAGGCGAAGAAGGTAAAGGGTCAACAGAAGGTTGGTGATGTTGAGATGGTGAACTCTGTTGAGGTGAAGCATCCGGTTGAGATGGAACAATTGGAGTACTTTGGGCCAACGAAGTTGAAAATAACCATATCGGTAATCCTATTGTAAATCCAGGTAATGACAAAGTAGCCATATAAGGAGGACCAACATTTCCAAAGTAAGGAAAAGTACTAGGATTCTCGTTAGGAGGGGTTCCTAGGTTGGTAAATTCCGGAACATTTGCCATTATATTCAACTTCAGTGAATTTTATTAATAATTTAAAACTAAAATTAACAATTCACAATTCACACTTAACAACTAAAATTCACAATTCACACCTATGGTCTCTAAAAGTAAAAACAAACAAATTAACACGCGCTATCAAATCTAAGAGTCAAACCACACACAAACAGTAGCCTTCCGGACCGAAAACACTAGTTGGTGATGAAATCCAACATCGCCGAATTCAGTACAGAAGTGGTGGGCGGAACAGTTACCCCGGCAACCTGCTTAATGAATAGACTGGACCAAGTTCCTCCACTTTAACCGTTTCGAGTGAAGTGAACCCCCCAGAAAATCCAAGTGAGTCTAGCCGACATCTGCTCCAAGTACAGTGGGATCTTCCCTCCACCGTCACCTTCGGTAGAACCCTAAAGATAATGGTCACTAAGGTTACCAACAGCAACAAATTCACCTGGGGGAACAGTCTACACTCCGACAGCATGCAAGGGCAGAGTATCAAGCTCAATCCCCTTGCCGGCTCCTTGACAATAATCCAAGGTTTACCGACAAGTGACCCCTGGCTCCTCGACAATGGTTAATCCGAGGTTTACCGTTTGTAATACGTGCGTGTCTGGCGTCGTTCCCAACGAGGGAGGATTGATCCCCTCACTGGTTCGGACACGAGCTTCTGCTTCTCCTTTAAGAGGAGCTTTCCCAGAGTACAAATGAAACAATTGGATTTAGCCTACCACAAGATGAGCTACTTGTTTGGTTTTGCTGTCTTGGAGAGTTAATTACTTTCCTACTCCAAGACACTAGCCTGATCTATATTGGTGTTTCAGAGCCCTAGAAATGTAAAAATTACTAGATGAATTTTAATTAAGCGTTGTGTTATTAAGGTTGTTATTACTCAAAGGGGTAAATGGAGATGAAACCAATGGTGTTATGACCCGACTCAACTGAATGCAATCGAATATGATAATGTAATCTTTTCAATTCGATGAATCCTAACTAAAGTAAGGAGAGAGTTTCCATTCACTTGCGACAATGCAAAAACTTCATCACTAAGAGAAAATATAACAAATTCTCTAATGCACTAATTTTATCAAGAAAAAATAATGCAAATCAATTCCAAACCATTTTTTTATTTTTATTTTTGTGTAAATTCAAATCAAAGAAAGCTGATCTAAATCTACGATTGATTTTTCAGAATGTAAACTATGCAATTGTAATCTAAGCACAATTCACTTGAAAAGTATGCAAATGTAATCTATGCACAATTTTCATTCATATTCTGAAAATGAGAATTCTAATTATGCAAACGTGATCTATGCAAGAGAATTCTCAAACACAAGACGATTCTAATGTAATCTAAGAACCAATCAAGTGCAAGTCGAGAAAATTGGGTGAGAGTTCCAAAGATCAAAAAAAAAAAACACTCAAAGGCGATTAACACTTATACTCAAAGGCGAATGAGGAGGAATTTTTTTTTTTGCAAAAACAAAAGCAAAAAGATGAAAAATTGTGAAAAGACTGAGACAAACCTCCAAGTAATGACCAAAGGAAATCAAATCAAGAATTTCTCAAAAAAGAGACTCAAAACACCCAATTGATGAAAGCTTAAAACAGGAATGCCAATGAAACAAGCTTAGGTGAAGATTTATGGCAGGAGACTAATGGATCTGGGCAGTAAAAACTAATAAAAAGCAAAATCCAAGAGAAAAAATGCAAAAAATGGAATTTTCTTAAATTTTAGCAGGGGACGCAGGCAACCAGTTAAACCAGGTGTGGGCCCGCTCTGTGCACACAGCGACAGTGCGTGCAGGGACGCACTGTGCAACACTCAGAGGGTGCGTCCTACTGGAAAATTCAAGAAAAACCAAAATAAATCTAACCCTAAGCTAACCCACCCAAAGACAAAGTCACAGAGCCAAAAACCAGAAAAATAAAGCAATTTTCTCAGAGCAAAGTTCATACAAAGGAAAAGACTTTCACATCAATGGATTCCCCAGTGGAGTCGCCAATTTGTCAGGCGGAAAGAGTCGATTGTGCGGACACAACCAACCTCCCTAGGAGCCTAAGACTCTCTAGTGACAAACAAGACAAACAAGAGCAATCCTTCTCTAAACATGCATTTACTATATGGGAAATCAAGTGTTTAGATCCTACCTGTAGTCCAACGCTGTTGTAGCAGTCCAGCTCCGCTGATCCGGATGAGCTCCTCCTTCACTTTGAAACCTGCATACACTAACAATCAAACGATTAAATAGCACTTGATAATATCATAGAATAAAACATATTTAACACATAGACCAAGGAGTACATGAAACAACTCATATATAACAAGTTATTGAGAAGAATGGACTCATTTGCATTAATAGGTAACAAAAGGAACAAATACAACCTGAGCCTTGGTGTTGTGCAAGTCCCTCACAGGGTCCATCAAGAGTTCTCCTTTACTTTGACAAAGCTCACCCACTTCCAAATAGAACAAGCAAAGATGGCAATCTCTCCTCACAAGCTTCTAAATGGGAGTCCTAATTCCTGCAGCATCTACCCTTAGAAATGTATAGCTTTCAACCTCTCCTCCTTCTGGCCCAATGCCTGTATTTATAGTGCTCAAGAGGAAGTTAATCAGATCCACCATCAATGGGATAATCCCCTCTTTGGATGGGATAGCTCCCTTATTGATGGGATAAGTTCCTCTTTGGTAGGAGTGCATGAACCATCTGGAGGCGCTCAATACACGTCGAACAACCTTCTAGAATGCTCTAGAAATGACCATAAGTAACTTTTTAAAGATGAAACTTGCGCATTTTAACCTTTACAGGGGGACACACCTGCCCCTTTACATACAGAGCGTCCAGAGATGCAGCTTTTGTGAACATTGGGTGCGTACCCGCAGGTAAGGTTGAGAGAACCTGCGTCCCCAGAGATAAATACATTTATAAAGACTTTCTCTCTTTTTGGAGTTTGACATGGAGAGCAGAGGCATAAGACTTGCTTAAGAGGATAGCATTACTGTTGATAGAGCCATACTAACTGTAAATAGTCATGGTGACATTTTTTAGTGTAACACTAATTTAAATCTAACTTGCAAACTGATTCTAAACCATAGTAATCTAATGAAAACAACATATGTAATCTACACTAACCCGGGATATATCTTTTCCATTATGCAATTTAGAAAGATTTCATATAATAACAGGTAATAAAGATCATTCAGCTACCACAAGAATATAAACCATTTAAGATGAACCATTCTGCATAAGAAGTTAAACAAAACAGTTGTGAACAACATATCGCATAAATAAATCATTCATATGTCAAGCATAAATAAATGAGTCCACCGTACAAAAGTGCCAAATGATAACCCATATGCTCATACATTAACATATAAACAATATCAGCTGCATATCACTCTAAGAATATAAGCAGAAATTCGTCAAGAGATAAAAGTACCATTTATGACTGATTTTTACTCACAGACTTCAAGCAATAACGATTTATCTCTACTTGTTCTAATATCTACTAAGAGTACAGTAGTGCAACATCAGTAGCAGACATTAAAAATGCAAACATAAATAAATCTCGATCCTTCCATTCATCAAAACCTCCTCTGAGGGTGCAGAAGTGCATGTTCCGAGGACAAGTTTTTGACAAATTTCTGGACCCTTCTCCAATGCAATGAGAAGGGTTAAAATACTACTTCCTAATTCTAATAATAGTATTATTACAAAATTGAGGATACGGTTCTCAAATGACCGCCCTTTTTCTAATTTAGTTAAAAAGGAAAAAACAACATTCTAAATGAAATTACTTGTGAACTTGGTCTTTGAAGTTGCAGCTGTCAAGCATAGGCTTGAGAAGAGTAGGCTGGTTGATTTCTGCGCTTAGCTGGGCTGCGAAAACGGCATCCATAAGAGATGGCGCTACCTTCTCGGCTGCGTTCATGATGCATCTTACTGTCATGCATTGGCTGTGCGGTTTAACTAAGTATGTCCAGTAACTTTCCCAATTTAGTCTAGCCAATGCTTGGATTGTTTTCCCGTTTTCCTGCGCTTTCTGCCTCCATTCTGTCTCCAGTTGCAACTTGCTCGGTAGGTATCCCGGGGTGGTCTCTGAAATCAAATTGGCTCTGTGTAAATTTTCATTTACACAGTCGATAAGGATGCTCGCTTGTGTCACCGCTGTCTCTGCTGCTTGCTCCCCCTGTGTGATTTGTTCGTCCCATTTATTAAAGAGCAGCTCCTTGTGATTTTAGTTAATCTTGGGTGCCCCTGCTCTTTTCCCTTCCTCACCATCTTGCCAAGTCAAATATTCTGTTACTCTTTTGTTGTTCTAATCATAGTCGTTCCGCAATTCCACCACTTGGCTGGTGATCCTGTCGCTTAGTTCACAAAAGTGTCTCCACTGTGATATTCTACGTACCATATCTTCCTGTTGCTGTGATAGTTGCTCGTTCAAGCCGATGGACTCTGAAATAAAATCTGCCAGTTTAGGTTCATCTTTATGCATTTATTGCACCATCTGCAGTTGCTTTTCTTTTTCTTCAAGACTTCTTTGATAGCTTACTTGCATCTGGCGGAAGTCTTCCTGTAGCTTTTCGAGCTGTCTGGAAGCTTCAGTGTTTGCGCTGGCTTGTTGCAACTGTTGTTGTAGCAGTTGTATTTGATTTTCATGTTCTTTTAGGAGTTGCTGAACTTCAGAGGCCTTGTCAATAGTTGCAGAAGCATATGCTCCTGCAATATGAGACAGCTTCGTGAGATTCTCGGTTGGATTATTATTTGGGTCTTTCCACAAGACGTCTAGATGTTCAGCATCTTGAGACAGTGCATTCTCAAGCTTTCTCTTCTTTCTTTGTCTCCTTACAACTACTTTGTGCTGGGGACTGTAGAATACGTCTAGTGGAGGAATTTCTTCTACGTTGAGTAGAAGTTCTGAGGATGGAGCGATAGGATGGTGTTCTGCTTCTGCGGCGCTACTGACTATGGTCGAGACGACCTCTTGCACCACCTGTGTATTGCCCACAGGTGTCTTCGGGACTTGCCCTTCAAGATTAATTAATTCATTGAAGGTTTCCCACTCTTTATCCAACTCTGTTGTGACAAGAGGTGTTTCGACGACAGGAGGGGGAACGTTTCTTGGTGGTGAGGCGATAACTTGCTGCTGAGCCATCGTACTTGACTGAGCTGTGTCTTTGGTTGTTTCTTCGTTCTTTTCTTTGTTGTGCACAGACTCTTCAGGATGTTTAGATATTTCTCTTGCGGCACTGGACTTAGATCTGGAAGTGCTGGAGTTTTCACTAAGGGTGATGCTCGGCGTCGGTTCTCTAGTAGCTACTCGCAGCCCTTCTAGTGGAATGCTAGCCAGCCTTCTCTCTCTATATAACGTGAATTTCCGGAGGTCGTCTGGAGACAACCTTGACTGAGCTTCTTGCAAAATCTCTTTGAGCGAGCTCTTACTCTGAAAGAGATCATCAAACAGATCTTTCTTCCCAGAGAACACTCTTATCTTGACGTTGGTTGTAAATTCCTGGGCCACTTTATTTGGGTCGAATGGTCTTGATGAGAACTTAAATAATTGAAGACACGTCACATTCTCCACCTCGCCAAAGCGTGTCCCACATCGAACAAAGAGAAGGCCCCACAAGTGACAGGAAATTGAGGCCAAATGGCCTTCTTTTTGTCCTTTAGGTCCTTGGTTAAGCCGCCTTCAGAACAAGTTTGATAAGCGATTTCCCGGGCCAACAGTTTATCAGGGACATACAAGGGTAGGACATGTGGAGGTACAGTGCTTCCAAAAACTCGAATGTAGGTAAACCATTCTTCCCCAAACCATCTCGCGATGGGGATGATGTCAGTTTGGGCCTCGGGAGAGCACCTTGGAGGGTCCTTATCATATATCATTCTATGTATGGGCAATATGAGCCCATGGCAAATCTGGTAAAAATGAGGGGCAAACTAGGAATCCCATAAGACTTTATGATAAACATGGATGGGCAATGGGTCTTGGGTAGTCCATTTCCAACCCATGGTAGGAAAATTTGATACAAGACAGACAGAGTCCATTATATAGGCAGACAAATAAAAAGGAGGATAGACCCTTTGGGAGAAGGATCTCCTAGAACGGTAATTGATAACCGCCGTGTATAGAGTATCAGAAAGGATTTTGGCCCAATCTACTATCTCGGAGTTAGTCACGGCATCAACTAACGGTAGCCATTCAGATGAAAACTTATTGATATCGGGCATACCAAATAATATACAGAGCATGGCTGCAGCAAAACAATATGGAGAGGTAAGGGAACCAGTGCTGTACATACCGTTTTTATCCTTTTTCAATGACTCATCTCTTCTTGACCATTCTTTAGTGGTGTCTGATAGATCTGGATTTTCTACTGCGAATTTCTTAACAAACTGTGCATTATAGGTCGCTTGCGGTTCAGGAAGATGATACATGAGCTTCAGGTCTTGGGCAGCAAACGATCCCACGAGCCCATGTCCCTGGACCTTGAATTGCCTATTTTCCAAATCCGCATCATCTAGAATCCACTTGATCATGTCTGTATATGGTAGGATCTTCGGCCTTGCCGCTATTCTATGGAGGAAAGAACACGCTAGGTCTTCCAGGGATGCCTCCGAAGGACGTGATGCACCCGCGACAGCAGCAGTTACCTTCATTATTCTAGGGTTCTCTTCTTCTAACAACCTATACATGCCTTCCCATGTTGAGATACCTGCATCTCTGTTGCAGGCTGTATCTGTGTACAGGGGCGCCATCTCCTTGGTTTTTTCTCTTGTTTCGGAGCTTTGAGCTTTGTTCTTCTTTCCCATTTCGCTTTACGCTTCTATCTGATTTGCCTTCGCACTTTGCTCCTGCAGGTTACGAGTGAAATGGAAAGACTGATCAGAAAGGTGATGGGAGATTTTTAAATGCAAGAGATAATCAGATATGCCACCTTACGTGAAGCAAATCCGCATCAAGGCACGCGTCTTTATTCCACTTAATAACTGACAACTAATTCATTACTATCATTAAAAGCGCATAATTTCAAGTCAGGTTATAGTAAGTGGCTTTTCTTTGGGTGACGCGCCCGAAGGATTCGTACTAAGGTGCTTTATGATTTGCCAACATACCCTTGCATGTCGCGCAATCGCAAATCGCAGCGATCGCAACATCGCAGATCGTAATAATTCAATGTTTTCCAAACTTTGCCTGCCTCATTTCTGCGATATGCAATCGAACGATCGCGATATCGCATATCAACGGATTTGTAAGCTTTTCTTTATGGATGCTAGTATGTTGCGATGCGATGTTGTTATTAATACTGGGGCGGCGCGCATATTGGTCTTTAGAAGGGAAATGAAGGTGTTTCTTATCCTTATGTGGTGCGACCTTAAAGATTTGCTTTCATGAACACAGGCTTAGGCTTAAGACATTCAAGAAACCTTTTCTAAGCGTATGGTTGTAAATTCAAAAAGAAATCCTTGCTTTTCCTAAAAAAATTAACTAAGGGTCCCCATTCATTCAATATCGTGGCTGATACTAGATTGAACGAGGGGGGTTGTTGCTGGCCACAACAATTGGCGATTCACTTGGGAGAACCAGTTATCTCTGCTCTTTTTCTATTGACGTTTTCAAACTTCTAAAAAAAAATTTTCTCAGGAAATTTGAACTTTATTATAAAAAGATAAAAACAAAAGATACTTCAAAGCGTCAATGATGTTTTGTTTCAGCTCCATTCTAGCTCAATTACTTGCATCCCCAGATTGTATTCGAATTTAAATCAGTCATTACTTGGTCTTGTAAAACATAAAAATAAAGTGTTCTCTATGTATCAGTCCTTGTTAAATATTCTCCTTTGTCGCAGGTAGAGCCACTGCTGCCAGCAGGCATCCATAGCCTCGACAGGGTTACCTATTATCCAGGAATGATCCTTTATCCTGCCTCAGGTTATTTACAACTTTTTCAGAAAGAATCCCTTTCTTGATGCTTTTTCCTTTTTTATTCTCTAAAGAACAATGTCTTGGTTTGGTGGCCAAATTATGACACAGTCATTCACCTGATTTACACTTTTGCTGAGCAAGCTGGCTCGTGATGAGACCCCTTGTCTTTTGATTGCAACAATCTTGAGTCATTGCCCTGTTTTGGTAGACAGTTTTGGCAAAGTCAGCAAGTTATAATATCTGTGATCATGATAAGTCGGCTCATGATGAGACCTCTTATTCTTTGAGATATAGCATATTTTTAGATCATTCCTCTGAATGTTGTGTTTTCCTTCAGCAGGGAGGAAGTCAAATTTTCTTTCCTTAAGAAAGTTCTGGACGACAATGATAGGGCTGTTTTTGGTAATGGCTGCTTTCACAGAGAATCTTTATTTTAATATTGATACCTTTCATTGTGCTGACCTAAGACAAGTCCTTCACTGAGATAGCTTTCTTTTAATTTAATTTTTTGGATTTGAAACTATCATCATTTCTGGGTCAAAGTTCTATCGATAATAAAGATCAAATTCTCAAAAGATTTGCTGTTCATAGGAGCCGAAGTCCAAAATCTTTAACAGAGACAAGGTGTCTTTAGTAAACGTCAAATTCCGTTTAGCTAGAACAAACATTACTTGAGAGAGGCAAACATTCCCTAGGGTCATGTAGAGAATATAAATAACTTTGCCTATCAATTATTGAAAGCGAAACTAACAACCTAGCTAAATTACTCCTACTCCTATTCTAACTATATACAGGAAATAACTAAGTAAAATGATATTTCCAATGGAACCAACGATTCATTATTATTCCTAGCCGTATGAATCTTCCAAGCATCAGTAAAAAGAACCGAATTTCCCTTGGATCGAAATTGTTGGCTAGGGAATAAGAACCTACAACCTCAATTGGAATTCTGTCTGATTTTCTTTTCTCACGAGAAGTTTTTTCCAACTGAGTACCTATTGGATCATAAAAATTAGGATGAATTTCTTATGTGAATTGGTGATCTTTCAATAGGAGGGATAACGAGTCAAATTGTGAAAAGGGTTTTTCAGTTTCGATGGCTTGTAACCCGTTTCTTGTTGACGTTGAGCTTTTAGCGATAATGAAAGTTCTCATATAAAAATCGCTAAAATATAATTTATCAAAAATTTGAAAATTTAAAAAGAAATCCGATTTTGTACAAAATGAATGCAAGTGAGAAAGAAATGATTGGGTATTTATACAAATAGTGTTATCGCACAACTGGGAGTTACTTGCAACTTTTTGCTTTTCACAAGAACTGGCCAGGTTTTCTGAATCAGGAACTAAGTCATGATTGCGAACAGGGATGGAGCTTTCCTCTTGATATGAATCATAGATCGGAGTATTGTCTTGGATAGTAGAATTATTCAAATGAGCTTTTGCTTTGAGATGAGGGTCAGATGGAATAATTCCTGATCTAAGATGTTCCTTATTAACTGACCCTAGATGAGTTACTTGTGATAACTCAACATCATCACAATTGTCAAAGCAACTATCGCGAAAGACTTTACAGTTTTCCCTAGGTTCCTCTTTTTCATTATATGCTTTCAGACAAGGGAGGTCAGGCAGCTCTCGTTTGATATTGATCAAAGGTTGTGCTAAAGTGGTCTCTTTATTTTGAAAACCCAATGATGATTTGTTTGAATAACCCTCTGTGTCTGTTGAGATATGCTTGATATTATGAGGGGAAAAATCGTCATCACTAAAAACATTGGGGTAAAGAGAAAAATGCGAATCTGGAATAATGCATTTAAAAACATCGAATAAATTTTGTTCATCAGATTCACTATAAGCATCGGGCTTTAGATCATACCTTTTTGTGCCGATATTTTTTGAAAGAGAAACAGTTGGTGGATCTAACCTTGGCATCAGCATTTATTGATTTGAAATGATATTGTCTGACTCTATGTCAAAGTCATCTTCTGGTTCCAAGGTAGTTTCCCTTTCAGTATTTTCGTCTTTGTTTTCTGGTACTAGAGCATGCAAGACTCCTAGGCTAATCTATGTTTGGTCAGATACAGGAGGTAGGAAATACTCGTCACAATCTGAATATTCTTCATCTGTGAGCTCATTCTCGAGGTCATATTGTAGACATTTAAGATGAAATCGCATATTGAAATCCCTTACGGGTTCGTCTTGTTTCCGCAGATAGTCGATTTCATCATAGACCTGGTCGTATTCATAGCAATCAAATTCCAAGATGAAAGTCCTAACGAATTGGTCCCAGCTGTGGATTGATGAAACTGGGAGGTTTCTGCACCATTTTCTAGCTTCCGCTGTGAATGTAAGAGTAAAAATCCTGCACAAAACGCCTTCATTAATTTTCTGAATATCAGAAATCGAAACTCTTTGAATGAATTGCAGGGCATGGTGGAATGCAGAAGAATTATTCTTACCATTGAATTTTACCTGAGACAATAGCCTTACCACATCTGGTGGAGTGTTGGAAGAGGCAGGAATATGGATGCAACTCCGAATAGGAATTCTATGAGTAGCCATCCTGTTTCAAGATTTCTAATTTAAAACATTCCAACAGACAATATGCTCAGGCCCTCCTTCTAGCGCCAAATATTTTGAGGGCCCCGAAATCGGGTCAACAACAAGGGGTATACCCACCCGGTCCGGAACCTGGTTGGCGCTCCTTGCCCGTTTGATGTAGCGGGTCCGACTGGGGGTAACAGGACCAGCTTCCTGATGCATGGGATGTGTGTGTGTGTAGAGTTTGATTATGTTGATTCTGGAAGCATTCTAAAACTAATTTAAATCTAACTTGCAAACTAATTCTAAACCATAGTAATCTAATGAAAACAACATATGTAATCTACACTAACCCGGGATATATCTTTTCCATTATGCGATTTAGAAAGATTTCATATAATAACTGGTAATAAAGATCATTCAGCTACCACAAGAATATAAACCATTTAAGATGAACCATTCTGCATAAGAAGTTAAACAAAACAGTTGTGAACAGCATATCGCATAAATAAATCATTCATATGTCAAGCATAAATAAAAGAGTCCACCGTACAAAAGTGCCAAATGATAACCCATATGCTCATACATTAACATATAAACAATATCAGCTGCATATCACTCTAAGAATATAAGCAGAAATTCGTCAAGAGATAAAAGTACCATTTATGACTGATTTTTACTCACAGACTTCAAGCAATAACGATTTATCTCTACTTGTTCTAATATCTACTAAGAGTACAGTAGTGCAACATTAGTAGCAAACATTAAAAATGCAAACATAAATAAATCTCGATCCTTCCATTCATCAAAACCTCCTCTGAGGGTGCAGAAGTGCATGTTCCGAGGACAAGTTTTTGACAAATTTCTGGACCCTTCTCCAATGCAATGAGAAGGGTTAAAATACTACTTCCTAATTCTAATAATAGTATTATTACAAAATTGAGGATACGGTTCTCAAATGACCGCCCTTTTTCTAATTTAGCTAAAAAGGAAAAAACAACATTCTAAATGAAATTACTTGTGAACTTGGTCTTTGAAGTTGCAGCTGTCAAGCATAGGCTTGAGAAGAGTAGTCTGGCTGATTTCTGCGCTTAGCTGGGCTGCGAAAACGACATCCATAAGAGCTGGCGCTACCTTCTCTGCTGCGTTCATGATGCATCTTACTGTCATGCATTGGCTGTGCGGTTTAACTAAGTATGTCCAGTAACTTTCCCAATTTAGTCTAGCCAATGCTTGGATTGTTTTCCCGTTTTCCTGCGCTTTCTGCCTCCATTCTGTCTCTAGTTGCAACTTGCTCGGTAGGTATCCCGGGGTGGTCTCTGAAATCAAATTGGCTCTGTGTAAATTTTCATTTACACAGTCGATAAGGATGCTCGCTTGTGTCGCCGCTGTCTCTGCTGCTTGCTCCACTTGTGTGATTTGTTCGTCCCATTTATTAAAGAGCAGCTCCTTGTGATTTTCGTTAATCTTGGGTGCCCCTGCTCTTTTCCCTTCCTCATCATCTTGCCAAGTCAAATATTCTGTTACTCTTTTGTTGTTCTGATCATAGTCGTTCCGCAATTCCACCACTTGGCTGGTGATCCTGTCGCTTAGTTCACAAAAGTGTCTCCACTGTGATATTCTACGTACCATATCTTCCTGTTGCTGTGATAGTTGCTCGTTCAAGCCGATGGACTCTGAAATAAACTCTGCCAGCTTAGGTTCATCTTTATGCATTTCTTGCACCATCTGCAGTTGATTTTCTTTTTCTTCAAGACTTCTTTGATAGCTTACCTGCATCTGGCGGAAGTCTTCCTGTAGCTTTTCGAGCTGTTTGGAAGCTTCAGTGTTTGCGCTGGCTTGTTGCAACTGTTGTTGTAGCAGTTGTATTTGATTTTCATGTTCTTTTAGGAGTTGCTGAACTTCAGAGGCCTTGTCAATAGTTGCAGAAGCATATGCTCCTGCAATCTGAGACAGCTTCGTGAGATTCTCGGTTGGATTATTATTTGGGTCTTTCCACAAGACGTCTAGATGTTCAGCATCTTGAGACAGTGCATTCTCAAGCTTTCTCTTCTTTCTTTGTCTCCTTACAACTGCTTTGTGTTGGGGACTGTAGAATACGTCTAGTGGAGGAATTTCTTCTACGTTGAGTAGAAGTTCTGAGGATGGAGCGATAGGATGGTGTTCTGCTTCTGCGGCGCTACTGACTATGGTCGAGACGACCTCTTACACCATCTGTGTATTGCCCATAGGTGTCTTCGGGACTTGCCCTTCAAGATTAATTAATTCATTGAAGGATTCCCACTCTTTATCCAACTCTGTTGTGACAAGAGGTGTTTCGACGGCAGGAGGGGGAACGTTTCTTGGTGGTGAGGTGATAACTTGCTGCTGAGCCATCGTACTTGACTGAGCTGTGTCTTTGGTTGTTTCTTCGTTCTTTTCTTTGTCGTGCACAGACTCTTCAGGATGTTCAGATATTTCTCTTGCGGCGCTGGACTTAGATCTGGAAGTGCTGGAGTTTTCACTGAGGCTGATGCTCGGCGTCGGTTCTCTAGTAGCTACTCGCAGCCCTTCTAGTGGAATGCTAGCCAGCCTTCTCTCTCTATATAACGTGAATTTCCGGAGGTCGTCTAGAGACAACCTTGACTGAGCTTCTTGAAAAATCTCTTTGAGCGAGCTCTTACTCTGAAAGAGATCATCAAACAGATCTTTCTTCCCAGAGAACACTCTTATCTTGACGTTGGTTGTAAATTCCTGGGCCACTTTATTTGGGTCGAATGGTCTTGATGAGAACTTAAATAATTGAAGACACGTCACATTCTCCACCTCGCCAAAAGCGTGTCCCACATCGAACAAAGAGAAGGCCCCACAAGTGACGGGTAATTGAGGCCAAATGGCCTTCTTTTTGTCCTTTAGGTCCTTGGTTAAGCCGCCTTCAGAACAAGTTTGATAAGCGATTTCCCGGGCCAACAGTTTATCAGGGACATACAAGGGTAGGACATGTGGAGGTACAGTGCTTCCAAAAACTCGAATGTAGGTAAACCATTCTTCCCCAAACCATCTCGCGATGGGGATGATGTCAGTTTGGGCCTCGGGAGAGCACCTTGGAGGGTCCTTATCATATATCATTCTATGTATGGGCAATATGAGCCCATGGCAAATCTGGTAAAAATGAGGGGCAAACTAGGAATCCCATAAGACTTTATGATAAACATGGATGGGCAATGGGTCTTGGGTAGTCCATTTCCAACCCATGGTAGGAAAATTTGATACAAGACAGACAGAGTCCATTATATAGGCAGACAAATAAAAAGGAGGATAGACCCTTTGGGAGAAGGATCTCCTAGAACGGTAATTGATAACCGCCGTGTATAGAGTATCAGAAAGGATTTTGGCCCAATCTACTATCTCGGAGTTAGTCGCGGCATCAACTAACGGTAGCCATTCAGATGAAAACTTATTGATATCGGGCATACCAAATAATCTACAGAGCATGGCTGCAGCAAAACAATATGGAGAGGTAAGGGAACCAGTGCTGTACATACCGTTTTTATCCTTTTTCAATGGCTCATCTCTTCTTGACCATTCTTTAGTGGTGTCTGATAGATCCGGATTTTCTACTGCGAACATCTTAACAAACTGTGCGTTATAGGTCGCTTGCGGTTCAGGAAGATGATACATGAGCTTCAGGTCTTGGGCAGCAAACGATCCCACGAGCCCATGTCCCTGGACCTTGAATTGCCTATTTGCCAAATCCGCATCATATAGAATCCACTTGATCATGTCTGTATATGGTAGGATCTTCGGCCTTGCCGCTATTCTATGGAGGAAAGAACATGCTAGGTCTTCCAGGGATGCCTCCGAAGGACGTGATGCACCCGCGACAGCAGCAGTTACCTTCATTATTCTAGGGTTCTCTTCTTCTAACAGCCTATACATGCCTTCCCATGTTGAGATACCTGCATCTCTGTTGCAGGCTGTATCTGTGTACATGGGCACCATCTCCTTGGTTTTTTCTCTTGTTTCGGAGCTTTGAGCTTTGTTCTTCTTTCCCATTTCGCTTTACGCTTCTATTTGATTTTCCTTCGCACTTTGCGCCTGCAGGTTACGAGTGAAATGGAAAGACTGATCAGAAAGGTGATGGGAGAGTTTTAAATGCAAGAGATAATCAGATATGCCACCTTACGTGAAGCAAATCCGCATCAAGGCACGCGTCTTTATTCCACTTAATAACTGACAACTAATTCATTACTATCATTAAAAGCACATAATTTCAAGTCAGGTTATAGTAAGTGGCTTTTCTTTGGGTGACGTGCCCGAAGGATTCGTACTAAGGTGCTTTATGATTTGCCAACGTACCCTTGCATGTCGCGCAATCGCAGCGATCGCAACATCGCAGATCGCAATAATTCAATGTTTTCCAAACTTTGCCTGCCTCATTTCTGCGATATGCGATTGCACGATCGCGATATCGCATATCGGCGGATTTGTAAGCTTTTCTTTATGGATGCTAGTATGTTGCGATGCGATGTTGTTATTAATACTGGGGCGGCGCGCATATTGGTCTTTAGAAGGGAAATGAAGGTGTTTCTTATCCTTATGTGGTGTGACCTTAAAGATTTTCTTTCATGAACACAGGCTTAGGCTTAAGACATTCAAGAAACCTTTTCTAAGCATATGGTTGTAACTTCAAAAAGAAATCCTTGCTTTTCCTAAAAAAAATTAACTAAGGGTCCCCATTCATTCAGTATCGTGCTGATACTAGATTGAACGAGGGGGGTTGTTGCTGGCCACAACACAGCCTTATCTTCATCCTTTGGTTTCTTTTCTTGGCCTGAGGCTATTCTGTAGAGACCTTTACTTCTAAATAAATCCTCAATGTAGGCCAACCATTGGAAGTAGTTGGTGCTGTCAAGGGTAACTTGGTATTGACTTTCCATTTCAACAGAAACTGAAGCTAAAGATACTGAAACTAAGTGTTCCAATGGATAGATCTCGAAAAATTAGGCTGGTTTAAAAGAACGGCTCTAAAAACGGCTTCCAGATGAAGAAGTTATGGCTTTTTAAAAAAAAGTTGTTGATGTTTCCGACGAGGTGCGGGAATGTGCGGAAATGAAAAAGTCCGCCCCCACAAAATGGAGACTTGAACCCAAGACCTCTACTCTCTTAAAATAGCTTTGAACCAATTGATCTATACAAAAAATTTGAGAGAGAGAGAGAGATGGGGGGGCTTTGGGTTGCGTGCTTGCTTTGAGAAAACTATTTTTCCCTACAAAACAAAAAACACAAAACCCAACACGGACATGCAAAGAAAACGAACCTTACGGCTCGAAGTTAGCTTTAGCCGAAAAACTAAATATTTTCAAAAATGAACCTTGCGGCTCAAAGTTAGCTTTAGCCGAAAAACTAAATATTTTTCTCAATGTTTCTGATTTTCCGAGATCACACAAAGGCACAGGGAAAAGAGCATACGCATGAGAAAAATCCTTCCTTTCTGTTTCTGATTTGCCCAGATCGCACAGACTCGCAGGGAAAAGAGCATACGCAGAAATGAAAGGTATAGATTCGGTAATAAAAAAAGATAAATAAACCGAAACTGAAATAAACAGAGAGAAAATAACAGTAAACTGCAAATAAACACTGTATACCTCCATATCTTAAAAATGACGCAGCTAGGGCTATCGGAAACCTTTTCGCGTGAAACGAAAGGGGTTCCTCACTGGAACAGATGCTCCCAACACAACAGAGCAATCCTCTCGGCCCGAAAGTAGTCAGAAACAACAGATCTAGGAAACGGCAGTCGGATGCAGTTCTACCGGCTTCAGATTTGGAACACCAACGGACGCGGCCCTCAAATATCTCTGATACCATGTAGGAATTTACAGGGTAAGTTCCTCAGACAGAACACCAAAGGATACCGTTCACAACCAGATCGCAGATCAATACACCAGTATTTTTGACGTGGTTAAAACCCTCAAAGAGGGAAACAGTCCACAGCCTGAGCCAACGCGGCCACTTCAGGCAATTTATTAATAAAAGAATAAAAATTTACATATGTTTCTCTCATGCACGGATTTCCCTAAAAATGACCCTCCATGCGCTTTAAATAGAAATCATGGACAAATCAGGTGTCAAGCCACGGATCAAGTGTCGGTAATACCGAGGAGAGAATGAACCATCGGATCACTACATATCGTGTTCGTCGGATTGTAAGTTACAAAATGTACAACGGTAAAGAAACACACTTTACCTAACTCTATACTAGACCAAGTTGTACTTAACTATTTCCTATGTGTCGGAATATCCTAACAAGCAAGAGAGTCTCAAGAATTCTCCTTCAACAGATGAAAACATGAAAATTTAAACAAATTCAAAGGCAGAGTATAATAGTTAATGGATTCCACCTTAATCACTCATTTGTTCAAATTTAGAAGAAAAGAGAGGAAAATGATACACATAACACTAATGAACTTACAATTACTTAGAGAAGCACACCATCAAAACATAAATCCACATGAATCCAAAACAGTGCTGCAAAACCCTAGTCTTTCCTTTGCCAAAAATGTAGAAATGAATGTACAATAGAGTGCCAAATTTTTCCCCAGAGTCCAACCCTAAAAATGACTTATAAAATACATATATAGACTAACCCAACCCATTCCCTTGCCTCTAGGGGTCGAGCTCATCATTCTAGGAGCTGTTTCAACCAATTCTAAACAAAACACTAAAATCTAGGCAATCAAAACAACTTGCCTCTATAAGGTAGGAAACTGATTCATTCATTAAATTTTCACTTTTTGGTGAATGAATCCTCTAGAACAAGTAAATAAGTACCAAAATTACATCATGTTCACCCAATTACATCAAGATAGATCAAAAATTACATCACAAAGCAAAACTAGTCAAACTGGCCGAATTTCTGAGCTGGAAGGTGAAAAATTGGGCAAAAAAACCTCTCTGCGCCATGCCAATTTTTGTATGCGTCGTGCCACTTTGAGGCTGAGTTTGAGGCACTTTTTGAAGTCCAAATTGAGCCCAAGTGTGCTTGTTAGAAATCCCTGTCTATCTATTTTCTAACCCAAGTGGAATTTCTGAATTTGGTGCCCATTTGCCCCTCCAAAACTTCAATCTCCCAAGATTGCTTCCTGTGTGTCAAAATAGGGGCAGAGAGGTCATTTTTTCAGTGTTTTTGACCCCCTGAGGACCCAAAACTTGCCCAAATTTCTTGGCCATGCACTAGCAGTTATGATTTTTCATGACAAGTCCAAAACTATAAAAATTTTGCAGTTTGGAGCTTCCTAGCAAAAGCGCGCGCCAGGTGGCGCGGCGCACAGGGAGAAAAACCCTGTTTTTTAGTGCAAAAAAATTCAAAATGTCAAAAATTGCTCCAAATTTCTTGAAATTTGGGCTGGAGGTTCTTCATTAAGTGTCATGCTGGGTTAAAGAGGTGTCAGCCAATATCTGAAGACGATCAAGCTCCCTTTGCTTCTTTTGCTTCCTTGTTGCCTTCTTTAGGTTTGCCTTTAAATTCCTTATTCATACCTTGCAAACATGATTTCATGCCCAATAATGGTTTTTCATGTGCCTGAGCATGTACTTGTTCTTGTTTTCTTTTGCCAACAACTTCTCTAAGTGGATGCTAATCCTCTCGAGCCAAATCTCTCGATCAGCCTCTATCTCCTGCTAAGTGGGTGTCCTCTCATTTAGGCTTCGTTGGGAAACCTGCTGGTCTTCATGGATGTTTTGCCACCTCTATGAGGCTTCCTGGGTGCATGTACCTCTGTTGGCGAATCACTGTGTGTCTCTTCTTCATGATCATATGACGGATCAGATGTCATGTCTGTTGGTGGACAAACTGTCTTGGACAAATAGGTGTTGATATGTCACACTGTCTTGTAATGCCTTTGATGATGTGCTTGACCTTTGTCACCAAGAGAAGACAATGAAATGAGGTACAGTAAGGGGAGGGAATAATAGTGAGGGATTAGGGACTATTGGGACAAATTTTATTAGGGAAATGTAGGAGTGTTTGAGGGGTTTTATGTATAGGGTTAGGAGAGTTTTGGTAGGGTTAGGGTTTGGATTTTGGAATTTGAGAATTTTGGGATAGAGAATTTGGGATAGGGGTTTGATTTTTTTAGGGAGTAGGGAAACTTAGGAATGATGGAAATAAAGAAGAAATTGGATGAGGGAATGAATTTGGTGAAAACCCTAAACAACAACTTTCATGTGAAGATTTTGACATGGTATGGTTTGAGTTTTTGTTTGAACCATTACCATCCATCAACCACCATACCCTAGCACAAAATTGGATGAAACACAAAAATGGAGGGTCTATCTACTTGTTGAATGAATAATTTGCAATTTGGAGGAAGATTTCAATGAATTTCAGGCCTTTTATCCCAATGCGCCGCGCCTCTCTAGTGCACCGTGCCTTTTTGTAGGAGCCTTTTGGAGGCCTTCCTAGTGTCAAAATTGGGCGTAGGATAGCTCATTGGAAATTTCTTTGAGTCGACTTTCCAACCCAACTGGAATTTTTTAATTTGGAGTTTATTTTCCTTGTCAAAAAAGCAAATTTCCCAACACTGGTCAAATGTGCCAAATGAGGTTGCATAAAGGCAAAGTGCTGTTACAGTCAACTTTTGAATGTCTTCCTCAACTCCAAATTGAGCTCATGATAGCTCATTGGAAATATATGTGTGTCTAGTTATCATTTGACTCATCAATCAAGTCATTTGGCTGACCAAGCTAGGAGAAAACTTGATTTTTCCAGGGTCACTTCAGAGGTGTATCAATTCTCCCGAGACAATTGTATTTTTCACATTTCTCTAAAACCATGACACCTGTGTAAAAAGTGAAGGAGGTTTTTCTTCCTTGGCCTGTTGTGGACAAAACAATCTCTCATGGTTTCCAAATTCATCTTTCCTTGCTCAGAAACATCATTTGAGTAAAACCTACCCCGATGTGTGGAACAAGAGATTTGTCGAAATGAAGCGAAATGAAGGGGATAGGGAGCTTATAAATTCTTGAGGAAATTTTGGGAAGTAGGGAGGGATGTTAGGAAGTAGAAGAAATTTTAATCTCTGAAATTGAGTGAGGGGAAGGGGTCCAAAAGGGAAAAACATAGGCCTAGCCTAGAAAATAGGGTTTGTAGCAAGAAACTAGGGTTTGAGCGAAAATGAGGAATTTGGGGGATCACAGTGATGGGAAGTGTTTAATAAGGTACATTATGGATAGGGAAAGGTATATGAACATTAGGATACAAGTTTTTCTAATGATTTGACCATCCAAGAGAAATTAGCTTCAAAACCCTAGGAGAGGGAAATGACCTTACCTAGGCTCAACTGGAGCATGAACAAGATGTAAAATGACTCATTGGAACCTGACATGATAATGACAACCCTCTGAATGATGGTAGAATCAGCTGAATGGTGACATGGACCGACATTTGGACAACTTTGGAAGGAGAAAAAGCAAACCCTAGACCTAATACCTAGTGACCAAATTTTGCTTGAAGACTCACTGAAATGACAAAATTTGACCTTGACACTTCAAAATCACTTTGTAAGAGCATGTTTGATCACTGGAGGAAGGATGAAAATACTAACACTAACATTGGCTCCAATGGGGATGGTAGCTTCTTAGAGGTGCCAAGAACGCCAGATTTTTGGGAGAGCAGACAAGTGCCTTCATCCATTGGGAAATGGAGTCCAAATCAACACCAGACTGTTAACTACTTTACTGACTGAAAATTTGACTCAAACTAACTTGATGCAAACTGGAATGACTGAAAAAACTTGACTCTAACAAACTAACTCAAAATACTAAGACCTGAACTTAAAACTTAAAGCTTGGTGGTAGTACATGACCACCTGTGTTTCTTACAAGACAATATACCATCAAACTATATCAAAATGCCAATGTAACCAATCAAGCAGATGCCTTCTTGATTGATTCTCCTGATCAGATCTTCTGGTCAACAATGAATACTTGTAACTGGGCATCCAAAAATATAGTCGACCATGATCTTCTTCATCACTGAATACTGCAATAATGACCTTCACTGCTGACTACAACAAATCTGCCATTGGATCATGAAAAACATGAAGATTTACCTCCTGTTGAGGAAACAAGATGTCTTTTTCTTTTGATTCTGATCTTCCTTCATCATGTACTTTAGTAAAAGTATGTTCTTGGTTCTCAAAAAATTCTGAACAAGTAGATGAGCAGATCTCCTCTTGAAAGAACATTTCAAAACATGAAACATAGGAAGAAGAATCTGAAATGGCATCCTGAATGGTCTGATCTTTGGCAGTCTGAATATATTGTAGATCATCCTCATATTATATGAAAACCGGATTCTCATTACATTCATCAATCATAAGAAAAGAAAATTCAGATGTTTTGTGAAACCCAACACTAACATTTCTAGCATCTACCATAAATTCATCCAGAGAAACCTCTTTTCTTACTTGAGCGAAGATCTCATCTTGTTGTTCACTTACTTGACCTGACTGGGTTACCTCTTCATGAAAGCTTTGTTCTGATGAAATGAGAATGTTTGGATCCATAACTTTGTCTTCTTTATTCCAGATGTTTTCAGCAGCATAGTTCTTCTTCATGGGATTCAGTACAAGGTATTCTTGGTCATCACAATCTGAATCTAGATCCGAAATGGCTGACTTAACATTATCACATTCTGAAATTGAAACTTGACTTCCCTACATGCTGTCTTTTTATATGGACAGATCTGAAACGACACTTTTTCTTTCATCACTTTCAGCTATATGGACATCTTCAACCTGCTGATCTATAAAGCTGCTTACAGGACTGTCATCCTTTTCAGAAGAGGAAGAAGTTCCACCATCACCTTCTTGACCATGTGCACACTGTAGATCTACGTTAACTTGAGCTGGAACATGACCGTTCAAGATTTGATCTATCTCATCTTCAGACAAAGGAGATAATACTTTTTGTTTTGTTTTGCTCAAACAGTGATTGTCTTCATTAATTTCAAGTGAAGGAGTGTACAAATTTTCCTCATATTGTTGATCCATTTCATGTAATTCCTGTTGACTGTCAAGATGCAAAATTTCTTCATCTTCCACCGTACTAAGATCTTGATCCTGCTGCAAAGTTTCCTCTAAGAGTTCTGTGTGCTGCTGAAATGAATTTTCATACAAGGCTTCCATGATCTCATCATCCATGAAACTATCATCTTCATAAACTTTCTCAAGATTTTCATTAAAACTATGAACATGGCTACAACAGTCCTGAACTAAAGCCAAGGATGGATATGATTCTTTATACCTTTCAAATAATATTGCATGAAAATCTTTTAAACAATAAATAGAAGTAGGTGGCAAACTTTCATACCAAGATCGGGCTTCATCTTCCAGAGTAGCCATAAACATTTTCATCAAACAATCTTCAGGAAAATTGATTTTTAATTTATGCACATGAATGTGAAATTTCACCAAATGAAGAGTAGCATCATTACCTTCCACATTTCTAAACATAGGCAAATTCTTTGACCAATCTACCTTGGGAATTTTGTTTGGAAAACCTGGGATGTGATCTCGGCTCATGGGAGCGTATCTTCTTGCAACCTGATCCATCTTGAAAACCTTAAAGCTACTGATCTCTCTGCAGTGGAGTCACCATGAAGCATTGATTTCTAGATTTTTCAGTGAATGGAGTCGCCAGGTGAATGATTTGAGCCTTCTTATGTCTGATCGTTGTCCACCATCAACAATCAGATCTGAACTTGATACATGTACTCGGGCAATTAACAAGTTAGATATCACGTTTACAAGCTAGACCGGAGATTGACTGAAGCAGCGTTTATCTACTTCCGCTAATGCAAAGCAAAAGAGTTTCGAAGGCTACTTGGCATAACTTCAGGCTCTGTCTGTAGCTATAAAACAAATGAAATCAACAAGAAAACCATTTTCTTCCCCAGTATGGTCGCCACTATGTTAGAGCCTAGATTTGTCTCAGGCTGAAAAGACAAGGTTCTAGGTCCACATCAAGCCACGCTCAGCCTCGTAGCTAGCCCTATGAGTATAGGAGAGGGCTCTCCCCGGGTCAATCTCAGCGAAAGATAATCAATGGGGCTGGAGATGTCTGATTTAGCAACTGATTTTAGGCTAGATATTAAGTGCAAAGGTTTTTATTTGAGTTTTTGAGGGTTTTGTGTTGGAAATAGGGAAAGGAAAATTGGGCTCGGGGATGAGGCACAGTTTCTGCAGAGTTCTGATTGGGGCATGGAAGACAATCGTTTTGATGCTTTAAATTGAGTGAATGAATAGATCAGACTGGTGAGGAGCTAAGGAGAGCAAGAGAGTCTCAAGGATTCTCCTTAAACAGATGAAAACATGAAAATTTCAACAAATTCAAAGGCAGAGCATAACAGTTAATGGATTCCACCTTAATCACTCATTTGTTCAAATTCAGAAGAAAATAGAGGAAAATGATACACATAACACTAATCAACTTACAATTACTCAAATAATCACACCATCAAAACATAAAGCCACATGGATCCCAAACAGTGCTGCAAAACCCTGGTCTTTCCTTTGCCAAAAATGCAGAAATGAATGTACAATAGAGTGCTAAACTTTTCCCAAGAGTCCAACCCTGAAAATGACTTAGAAAATACATGATATAGACTGGCCCAACCCATTTCCTTGCCTCTATGGGTCGATCTCATCATTCTAGGAGCTGTTTCAACCAATTCTAAACAAAGCACTAAAATCTAGGCGATCAAAACAACTTGCCTCTATAAGGTAGGAAACTGATTCATTCATTAAATTTTCACTTTTTTGTGAATGAATCCTCAAGAACAAGTAAATAAGTACCAAAATTACATCATGTTCACCCAATCACATCAAGATAGATCAAAAATTAGATCACAAAGAAAAACTAGTCAAACTGGCCCAATTTCTGAGCTGGAAGGTGAAAAATTGGGCAAAAAAACCTCTGTGCGTCGCACTAATTTCTGTATGCATTGCACCACTTTGAGGCTGAGTTTTAGGCACTTTCTGAAGTCCAAATTGAGCCCAAGTGTGATTTTTGGAAATCCCTACCTGTCTACTTTCTAACCCAAGTGGAATTTATGAATTTGGTGTCCATTTGCCCCTCCAAAACTTCAATCTCCCAGGACTCCTTCCTGTGTGTCAAAATAGGGGCAGAGAGGCCATTTTTTGAGTGTTTTCGACTTCCTGAGGACTCAAAACTTGCCCAAACTTCTTGGCCATGCACCAACAGTCATGATTTTTCATGAAAAATCCAAAAATATAAAATTTTTGCAGTTTGGAGCTTCCTAGCAAAAGGGCGCGCTAGGTGGTGCGGCGCGCAGGGAGAAAAACCCTGTTTCTTAGTGCAAAAAATTTCAAAATGTCAAAAATTGCTCCAAATTTCTTGAAATTTGGGCTGGAGGTTCTTCACTAAGTGTCATGCTGGGCTAAAGAGGCTTCGACCAATATCTGAAGACGAACAAGCTCCCTTTGCCTCTTTTGCTTCCTTATTGCCTTCTTTAGGTTCACCGTTAAAGTCCTTATTCGTGTCTTGCAAACATGATTTCGTGCCCAATAATGGTTTTTAATGTGCCTGAGCATGTACTTCTCTTTGTTTGATTTCGCCAACAATTTCTCTAAGTGGATGTTGATCCTCTTGAGCCAAATCTCTCAATCAGCCTCTATCTCCTGCTAAATGGGTGTCCTCTCATTTAGGCTTCGTTGGGCAGCCTACTGGTCTTCACGGATGTTTTGCCACCTCTATGAGGCCTCCTGGGTGCATGTACCTCTGTTGACGAATCACTGTGTGTCTCTTCTTCATGATCATATTACAGATTAGATGTCATGTCTGTTAGTGGACAAACTGTCTTGGACAAATAGGTGTTGATATGTCACACTGTCTTGTAATGCCTTTGATGATGTGCTTGACCTTTTGTCACCAAGAGAAAACAATGACATGAGGGACAGTAAGGGGAGGGAAAAATAGTGAGGGATTAGTTACTATTGGGACAAATTTATTAGGGAAATGTAGGAGTGTTTGAGGGGTTTTATGTATAGGGTTAGGAGAGTTTTGGTAGGGTTAGGGTTTGTGTTTTGGAATTTGAAAAATTTGGGACAGAGAATTTGGGATAGAGGTTTGATGTTTTTAGGGAGTAGGGAAACTTAGGAATGATGGAAATAAGGAAGAAATGGGATGAGGGAATGAATTTGGTGAAAAACCTAAACAACAACTTTCATGTGAAGATTTTGACATGGTATGGTTTGAGTTTTTGTTTTAACCATTACCATCCATCAACCACCATACCCTAGCACAAATTTGGATGAAACACAAAAATGGAGGCTCTACCTGATTTTTGAATGAAGAATTTTCAATTTAGAGGAATATTTCAATGAATTTCAGGCCTTTTAGCCCAATGCGCTGCACCTCCCCAGTGCGCCGCGCCAGTGTAAATTTACACTGGAAAATTTCTCCGAGTGCGCCGTGCCTCCCCAGTGCATTGCGCCTTTTTGAAGGAGCCTTTTGGAGGCCTTCTTGGTGTCCAAATTTGGCGAAGGATAGCTTGTTGGAAAGGTATTTGAGTCTACTTTCCAACCCAACGGAAATGTTTCAATTTGGAGTTCATTTTACCTACCAAAAATCAAATCTCCCAAGACTGGTCAAAATGTGCCAAATGAGGCTACCTAAAGGCAGAGTGCTGTTACAGTAAACTTTTGAATGCCTTCCTCAACTCAAAATTGAGCTCATGATAGCTCATTGGAAAGCTCGTTGTGTATATGTATCAGGTGACGCATCAGTCAAGTCATTTGGCCGACCAAGCTATGAGAAAATGTGATTTTCCCAAGGTCACTTCAGAGGTGCATCAATTCTCCCGAGGCAAATGTATTTTTGACATTTCTCTAAAACAATGACACCTGTGTAAAACGTGAAGGAGGTTTATCTTCCTTGGCCTGTGGTGGAAAAAAACCTCTCTCATTTGTTCTAAATTCATCTTTCCTTGCTCAGAAACATCATTTGAGTAAAACCTACCCCGATGTGTGGAACAAGAGATTTGTCGAAATGAAGCGAAATGAAGGGGATAGGGAGCTTCTAAATTCTTGAGGAAATTTTGGGAAGTAGGGAGGGATGTTAGGAAGTAGGGGAAAGTGTAATCTCTGAAATTGAGTGAGGGGAAGGGGTACAAAAGGGCAAAACACATGCCTAACCTAGAAAATAGGGTTTGTAGCAAGAAACTAGGGTTTGAGCGAAAATGAGGAATTTGGCGGATCTCAGTGATGGGAAGTGTTTAATAAGGTACATTATGGATAGGGAAAGATATATGAATATCAAGATACAATTTTTTCTAATTATTTGACCATCCAAGAGAAATTAGCTTCAAAACCCTAGGAGAGGGAAATGACCTTACCTAGGCACAATTGAAGCATGAACAAGATGTAAAATGACCCATTGGAACCTGACATTGTTATAGAAATTTTTGGGCACTGCAACCCCAAGCATAAATTTCCATAAACCAAGGGCTCCTAAGTCCCTAAAGGTGTTGTTCCAACCCCTAAAGAGCAAGGTCAACTGATTACAGCATCTCCCAGAGGTTCTCCATGAAAAACTACTCAGAACTGGTCAAAAATGGACCATTTCACCTGCTCCACAAGCAAAGTGCGTTGCATCCCACCTGAATACACAGAGTAGGTGCGATGCATGTCAAAAAACCCTTCTATGGGGTGCGATGGGCGAGATGATACAAATGGCAGGGTCAATCTGCAAGGTGGAGAAGCATGGAATCTTCCAGAAACCTCTCCTGTGACACTTGCCTCTCTGAATTTGACCAGGGATGAGTAAGAGATCATCAATCTCCAAGTGGAATCAAGAACTATCAGAGAGAAGACACTAATCAAATCTCAAAAGCTGACTCGCCTCCCTTGCAGACATCTATATATGGATCCCTCATCCCAGAGATCTAGAGGCTGGAATTTTGTATCTTGTAAGGAAGTGTTGTTGGTTTCTTGGTGCAATATCATAGTGTTGGGTGATCTAAGCTTTTCATGAGGTGAAGAAGGGCTTTCTTGCTGAGAGGATGATGCTGGGTCATAACAATTGGTTGTAATCCTCTTTGCTCTTTCTTGATTATCAATAAAGCTATTCAAGTTTTCCTCCATATTCTTGTATGATTGATGATTTATGCGTTTGTGTGGTCAATGTACATCTGATCCTATATTGTTTATGATAATAGATCTATGTTCTTGGATAGTTTATGCTGCTTTGATTCTACAGGTACTCCTTGAAGCTGGGTAGACAAGGAAGTGAGTGGCAAAGACCTACCAGAAGAGAGAGGAATCAAGCAAGGAACCAAGCGCAAGACAGAGGTTGGTCTCCTTATTCTTCTCTTATCTATTTCTCATAAAGGAAAATGAAAGTAGTTTTTAGTGTGTTTGTTTCTAAGGTAGCTACCAGCCTTAGTGGGACTAGCAGCTCTGTATAGACACTAGTTTTCCTGATAACAGACATGATGATGAAAACCCTCTGAATGATGGTAGACTCAGCTGAATGGTGACATGGACCGACATTTGGACAACTTTGGAAGGAGAAAAAGCAAACCCTAGACCTAATACCTAGTGACCAAATTTTGCTTCAAGACTCACTGAAATGACAAAATTTGACCTTGACACTTCAAAATCACTTTGTAAGAGCATGTTTGATCACTAGAGGAAGGCTGCAAATACTGACACTAATAGGTCAAAAGAAGTTGGGTTGCCTACTGTCTCTTACATTTTTCTTTAATGTCATATTATATTTGTGATTTTGGAATTAAGCCTTAGTCTATTTATTCTACATTTCGGAGGGTTTTTCGTCATCTTTTCCGATCTAATTTGTTCTTGGAATCACATGTTTAAGTGGCAAATTCTCTACCATCCAAATACCCTAGATTTTTTCAAAATGTTGAATCCATGTATACAATTAAAAACCCATTTTAAACAACAAAAATTAAGTTATATCTAAGGCTTTTGTGATCCATATTGTAAATAGTAATGTATTTTGGATTAATCACATTATTAGGATTTGGTGGACGTTTTGAACCAACTAATGTGGTTCATCCTCAGGACAAACTTGTAGTTGAGTTCGTTCAAATTGATGAGCTTTATTAGCTAGTTCGAAACGTCGACCAAATCCTAATGATGTGATTAATTCAAAAGACATTACTACTTTCAATATGGATCACAAAAGTCTTATATCTAACATTATAACCCTACACAGAAGGGAAATGGTTGATAAAGCTCATCAATTTGAACGAGCTAAACTACAATTTTGTCCTAAGGATGAACCATATTAGTTGGTTTGAAAAGTCAACCAAATCCTAATGATGTGATTAATTCAAAAGACATTACTATTTACAACAAAAATTAAGATTTGATAAAAAAATAAAAAATAAAAATAACCCAAAAAGTAATGCTATCAAAACAAATGAACATTACAACGTTCCACTTGATTACGTAAGCGCGCACTTTGTGACACACAGTGTACACATTGACTTGTGTTTTCTTAATGTTATAGCTCATGGTGTCCACATTGACTTTCGTTTTATTTATGTCATATTATATTGAATTATATAATAGCGAGTTATATTTAATTTTTTCATTATATATGTAAATGATTGTTTCATTGTATTTCTAAAGGGTGGGAAAACCTATCATAACTCAGTTGTCAAACCAACAGTGAGGAAAACTATCTCTAGTTGTTATCTGCAAATGAAGGCTAACTCATCATCGTTACTAAAGAAAAACCACGCCACATGGAATAACCCGCTTGTGGTCCGTAAGGGGGCAGGCTTTCACTCCTGCCAAATGCCTCTGGGTCTTGGGTCGTTAACTGGTTTCCTTATGTCTGAAGAAGACAAGCTCTTAGCCAAGCAGAAGTAGTTTTGGAGAGTGGAGTAAGATGTTCATATTTACTTATATTTATTTATGTTTGTGTCCTAACATAATATAATATATAATACCAAGTTTATATATATATATATATATATATAGATATATATATATAATTGAATTATTATTATTTTGAGATATTTATTTTTATTTTTTAAATAATGAGAGATTTAGAATATAACAGGTGGAGTGGGGTCTGATGTGATGTGAATAATATATAATTTATTATTGGTACATACTTTATCATAATAAGCATTAATATGGTTTGAGGCTATAGATAAGGAAGGAGACAAGTTGTTATTGTGAAGGGCCTATGCCATTATGACTAATCTTTACTCATGCATTAATAACAAATCTTGAGGAAAATATATGAAATGTAAAGTTCCAAGAAAATATATTTTAAAAACTATAATATTATTGATTTTATAAAATAACAACATGAAACTTCTTTTCAAATGCAATAAGAGAAAAGAGAAGGGAGGAGAAATCAAGATGAGAAGTTGAAGGGTTGGGCACACTTAACCTTCTAGTGATTCCCTAAGCCATTCCCTTATATATCATTCCCCACGAAGGAAGATTGATTTTTTTATTGAGAGTGAAGGAAATGATGCATAGACTTCCTCATGGAACATGAAGAAGACCAATAGAGCTTGTAACTTGCTTATTGTTGAACAATAAAGAGTTTGGCTAAAGTGAGTTGAACGTTTGCTTTCCCATTTGGGTTTCCTACCGAGGATAAATCTCACTATGATTTTCCATGGCTTCCACGAACTTTTTTGTGAAGTTTCAGAGTGTTACTTAACCACTTACGGCTTACAAGGGCCAACATACAACCCAAGAAACCTTTGGAAGTCACCCCATTGTGATCCAGGTGGATATTGGTGGCCACCAGCCTATTCCACCTAGACCTCCAGTCAGTTTCATCAGTTTCCTTTTTTATAGTATCATTTACTATTTTTAGCAGTTTTTCAGGTCCTGGACTTTTATAGCAATTTTGACTCCCTAAACAACATTTTTGAGATCTGCGGCAGGCCCATAGCCATAGATAGGGGCCTACGGAAAATCATATAGTACTTAGAGAGATATTTCCAACGAGGTATCATATGTGCCAAAGGGAGATAATATCACCAAGTTACTACCTCGAGAAGTTGGTTGCCCAACTAACCCCAATAGGGCCCACAAACTCTTGGCGTTCCATCTCCTAGGGTTAGGGTTTTGGTTGTTTATGGTTTTCCCTTGTTGTTTAATAATAAAAATGCCCTTGAGCCTCATTCTAACACAATTTAGAGGCATGCAGCCACCACATCTCTTCTTAGAGATAATCTACCATCGCTTAAGCTAGTTTATTTCCATTTTGTATGCAAGCATATTTAAGTTATTTAATATTAATGAAATGAATCCTTATTTCCATTTTATATTTGTGTTTATGTGTATATAAGTATTTTGTTGTGTTCCTGCATAAGTTTGAATCAATGGTATCAAAGCGGTCTACTCTTTCTCTAATTTTATTTTCATGTCCCCAACGAGGTTAGGGTATAAAGAGTTAGGGCCCGAACTGGTTGAACCTTTGCAAGACAAGCCTCACAAACCTTGATGTCCTCCCATGGCGAAAGAAAAGAAGGACGAGGGGGCATTAGATCCTTTCAAAATATTGCTTGAGGAATCCCTCGAATGACAAAGGAACGCGATGATGGATAACTTTTCCCAAATCCTTCGGCAGCTACACACAAGTGATGCATCTTCATCCAACAGCCACTCTAGAGGCGCCACTCCTTTTAAAGTACAAGTTAAATTTTACGTTCCCATATTTGAAGTCTAGATAAATGCAAACATCGTAGATAGATGGTTAAATCCATTGAAAGGATATTTTTTGGTTCATGACTTTTCCAATCAGGAAAATATTACTTTTTCACTCCTTAAATCTGCCCCACATGTCAAGGACTGGTGGGAAACCTACTGTGAACAAAAGGATGAGAGGGAATCCTCACCTTTTTCAGCCACACCCACTTGGAATTATTTCTGAGATGCCATCAAGGAACAATATTACCCTATCGGGAGCTATGAAGATAAATACATAAAATGGACCACGTTGTGGCAGAGAAGGGACCAAGATGTGTCGGAGTTCCAAAATGTTTTCCATACCCTTCGCACAAAGCTGGGTATCAAGGATGCTTAATGACATTTGGTACTCAAGTATTGTGGCAGACTACACAAGTACATCCAAGACAAGATGGAGTTCCTAGACATCTCGTTGCTTGGCGTCACTTATCGATATGCTGTCAAGATCGAGCATAATTTTAAACTGAAGAAGTGAGACTTTGGATCTTTGAATCCAAAGTAAGGGAAAGGTTCCCCCAAACCGCAAAACAAAGGGAAAAGCCAAGGCGGGGCGACCCAGGACAACCAGTCGAAGCTGCAAGCAAAGAAAAACACCACGAAGTGAAAGAAGGACACAGGGAAAAGGGTGTGAGTTCCATAAGAGCCCCACTCACAACACAAGTGAGTGTCGAGTCAAGTAGTCACTAGTGGCCGAGTTAAAGGATTCTGAATCAGATGCATGTTTCAACTCTGAGTTAGAAATTGACAAGGGGAATGAAAAAGGGAAGCAGATCATCGATGCAGAGCCTAGTGCCATTGTTTCCACCACCAAGATCGAGAAGGATGTGCCCGAATATCCAAAGGAGGGGGGCGACTCTTCCACTCACACATGTGGGTGAAGGGTTCTCCACTGTAGTTCATTGTCGACAACAGGAGCCAAAAGAACCTCATTTGAGTAGAGGTTGTGAATCGGTTGGAATGACTGACCACACCACACCTGTAACCATACACCATCGGGTGGCTTCACCAAAGGCAATATCTCTGCGTCAGCCAATAATGTCATTGTCCCTATAGCATCAAACCATTCACATATGAGGTAATATGTGATGTTTCTCCTCTTGAAGTTTGTGATGTATTATTAGGCCAACCATACTTGTGGAAGTGACATATTGTGTATGAGTCTAGGCCTCGCACCATTATTATTACTTTGGGAAATAAGTTGCACATGATATTGAAGGTAGCACTGCCTACCACCATTTCTTTGATCACTGAGAAGAAATGTAGTAAGATCATTTCCCAAACCGAGAAATTTGTTTTCCTTATGATTCACCCTCAGAGAAAGAAGAATATTGTGGCCACAGCCTCTAAACAGGGCTCCTCTGCACAATAATAGCAGATCAACAAGGTTGTGGAGGAGTATAGGGATATCTTCACCTCACCCACAGAGGTACCTCTACACTGTCAGGTCAAGCACTCCATCGATATGACCCTAGGCATGCCGCTACCCAATGGACCAATCTATCAATTCTCTGTTCTGGAGAAAGATGAAATCAAGAGGAAGATTCAAGAGATTTTGCTGAAAGGGAACATCAGGCCAAGTTAATCACCTTGTGGGAGCATGATCGTGTTGGTACAGAAAAAGGATGAGACTTCGAGACTTTGTATTGACTATTGGGCACTGAACAAGATCATTGTGCGGAATAGGTATCCAATGCCATGGATTGATGACCTTCTGGATCAGCTTGAGGGGGCCAAATATTTCAGCAATATTGACTTGAAGTTTGGTTATCACTAGGTACTGATCGAACCTTCTGATGTGTGGAAGACTACCTTCAAATCTAAAGAGGGCCTTTTTGAATGGTTTTTCATGCATTTCAAGTTCACGAATGCCCCTGCAACCTTTATCAGCCTGATGGATGACATCTTGTGATGCTTCACCAATTAATTCCTAGTGGTGTATTTGGATGACATTGTTATCTTTAGCTGGAGCCAGGAAGAGCACCTCCACCATATTCGACAAGTCCTCCAAACCCTACAACAACACAAGCTATGTGCCAATTTGGAGAAATTCACTTTTGGTATGACATAGGTTCAATGTGTAGGGTATATCATTGATGAGTGGGGTGTACATGTGGACCTAGCCAATATACAAGTCATTCAGTATTGCTCAGCCCCAACCATTAGAGCCTTACAACTTTCTGGATCTTTCCAACTTCTACCGTAGGTTCATGTTGGGGTTCTCTCATATCACTTGGCCTTTGAGTTAAGTCACCAAGGGAGGAGTGAAAGAAAAGTTATTTTGGTCTGAATACCAACTAAAGGCATTCGCTAAGATGAAGCATCACCTCTTCTCCGCACCAGTGCTCACATTACCAGGCCTGCAACAACCATTTGAGATCGAGGCAGATGCCTCCGACTATGTTATTGTTGCAATTCTTACTCAATAGGGGCATCTAATGGCATATCATAGTGAGATACTTTCAAACATAGTTTGAAAGTATCCCACCTATGACAAAGAGATGTATTCCATTGTGCAGGCCTACCGATAATAGAAGAATTACATTATGGGGATGGAAATAATCATCCACACATAACACCGACCCCTGCAGTTCATACAGACACAGTGGAAGTTGCAGAATGATTGGCATCAGAAATGGTCCGCATGCCTACAACAGTTCCATTTGAAAATTAATTACAAGAAGGGAATCACCAACAATGTTGCAGACTTCCTCGGTCGACCGTCAGTCATGGCGCTGACCATTGTGCTCGAATCTTATGGGAACTAGACTGCGGGGTGGCCGCATCTTTACAAGAGTGATCCAGAATTCAGCGACACATACCATACACTCTTGGAAGGAAAGAAAGTTCCAAATTTTCACTTAGAGGATGCATTTTTATGCCACTTGGGAAACCTATGTGTTCCTTCAAGCAGGCATGCAAAGATGATTTGGGGGCGCGCTACAGTTGAGTTGTTGGACATTTTTGGGTAGAGAAAATAGTGGTAGTGTTGAAAAAGTATTTTTTTGGTTGAATCTCCAACAAAATGCTGGGAAGTACATCAGATTCTCCACTGCCTGCATCATTTCCAAACCGAACATCAAGAAGCAAGGCTTATATACTCTTATGCCTACTCCGAGTCGACCTTGGGAATCCATCTCCATGGATTACTATTGAATTTCCACAACCTTGGGTCTAGGTTAGAGTCTTAAAACCATTGACGTTACCAAACCAAGAATCTCAACAATAAACTACTTTGCATAGCGGAAATATAAAGTAGTAAATCACACATGCACAAATATACACAGTTTTAACAAAAATGTACAATATTATACAATCGCCAATATTTGTTATATTAAACCAAATCTGAATAATACAATAGTCTATGATATACAAGATACAATGACAAACTTCGCTGCAGCTTCTATGTCATATCTTGTCATGTCATTCCTTCGCTTCCATACTTCTCACTACTAGTTCCTTAGTCCATTAAGGCCACTACACATTGAGGCTCTAGGATGGTTTCCACCTAACACAGCTACATGTCACTTTTGTTGCATTTACACAGGTTCATAAATCTTCTCTCTAGGTTGGCCAATTCCTAAGCTCCAATATACCCTAGTAGTCACCTTTTTCCATCAAGGTGTTACACTTTGGCACCAAACATAACCCAATCTTCATCTCCTCTTCATCAATTCAAGATAGCTTGTTTAGGGCTACTTTGGGTAGCCAACACACTACCCTCCACCAGACCAATGGCACCAAATATTTTATTGTCGGTTATCCTCCTAGGATGGACTCTTCGCCTCCTTGGAAAGTCCTCCACACGGCACCAACAGACTGCACAATCAAACTGATCCAAACTAGTCAATGCATGAACCAATACTCATCCAAAACATTGTTGTAAATATGTTTGCACTTCGCTATTTGTGACAAGCTTTGTTAGGGCACTTACTATAGCCTTAAATTCACCTAACAGTCAAAAAATAGTCCCTTTAAGGGCTACGACACATCCTTGAAGAACCCCTCCTTAGCTATGCTACAACCTGGGATAGGTGTCAACCCTTGATCACCTCCTATGCAAGTCTAGTTGTAATCCTATGGCTTGCGACCTAGCACAACAACCCTCCTACATTCCTGCAAACAACAATGTTTTTCCCTTCAAGAACTCAGCCTAATAACTAGAAAAATTGGCCTCCATTATAACAGCTTGGACCCTACAATAAACCCAAAACATACCTCCTATACTCATTGTCCTATCACCTCCTTTGTTGCGGCTAGGGCTAGAGTTCTTCCTCTCCAACAAATCCTTGTCTAGAGGCAACATTGCACAAGATGGATGCTAAAATGAATCTCATTCACCCTTTATTTATACACCAATAAAGGGGCTCCACGAATTCATGAAGAGACATGTTTATTGGACAATTTTACTTCAAGCCTACATGAATTGAATACCAACAATTAATTGTCAACTTCAAAAATTAATTTCTCCACTTTTACAATTCAGATTTCGAAGATTCTTGAAGTTTTGAATTCTCCTTTCCATCCACTATCGTCTCATTCCATCACATGTAGAAATGTGCTCCCAGAAATGCCCCAAACATTATTGGGTTCAAACCCCATACTTGGGTTTCAAGCCCACACTAACCCTTATGGTGCTTTTCCCTTAAAACCCTAAACCCTAGGGCTTGGAGTACCTCCCAAGCTACTCATAAATAAACACTCCCTCTTAGTGAGGGAGGTACTTCCAAGACTAGGAAGTAACACATCATCATCGTCACTACTTGCAACACTTTCCCAACTCTTAGCACTCACAATAGCAAGCAATCCTTGTATGGTGAACTACGTCCTTCTGGGAAGTGTTGTTGTCACTGTTGGAAACACCCTACTTCTTCTTATTATCCTGTAACATTTTCCACTCTCTCCATGATTCCTTCTTTGTAGTTGTAGGAGCACCTTTGCTCCCCACTGACCACGTGCTCTTCTTGGGCTATAAAGTCTCCCTCTGAATCTGCAACCTCCATCTCGAACTAGACTCCCTCTGAGTCTCTGGAACTTAGACCTTATCGGGAAGGTTTATCTTCTTCTTAGGAACCTGTACCTACTCCTCTGAAGCCTACACCTACATCTGCATCTGCTCCTGCTTCTTTGGAACCTACACTTGTTCCACCTGCTTCTTTCCATGATCCACAGGCTTTCTCGTCAACATGTAGAGACCATGCTCTCTAACTCTGAGTACAGACTTAGAGCTTTTGGGCATGAGTCTTTCCCTCCCATCCTGGAGCAAGACCTCAAACCCCTTCCTCTCGATCATCAAGGCAGAAATCACACTATATCTGAGTCTTGGTACAAATAGTACATCTTGGACCTACATCACATGTCCTAGTGTCTCCATCCTCAATGGCACAACTATCGATCCTCGAATCTCCAATTGACTCTTGTCGCTCAACACCATGTGAAACATCAAGTCTCATTCAGCTAGAGTCTGAAAAACCTCTTGTGACGATGTCATATGATTCGATGCACCATTGTCCATGTACCATCCATCCTCATCGATAGTACCCTGCGAGAAATCAGAGATCATAGAAAAGTACTCCTCCTCCAATATCCTAGTGAGATCATCTATCTCAACTGAAGTGGAAACACAAGCGGCTTGCTTTCCTTTCCACTTTCATCATCTCCCTTCTTCTTCAGTGGACATCTCAACGAATGATGAACCATCTTGCCACAATTGAAACACTTGAATTTACGTAATTCCTTCTTTTTCTTACCCTTTAGTCACGCCGCAAGTGCGAGATCATCATCAAAATATTTATTATTTGGATGAATATCCTCATCTTGCAACTCTTCTTGAATGAAGTCATCCCACAACCTGTCATAGTTTGGAAGCTTCTCCTTGGCAACGATCCATTTGATAAAGGGCTTCCATTCCTCAATGAACCCTTTCAAGGTAATCCTTACCATATCTCCATCTGAGATAGTCAGAGCGATGGCAATAATATCATCCTTGAACTGAGGCAATCTAATCAGATACGAGGTTAGAATTTCACTCTTTATCATCTTGGTGGACTTCAACTTATCCTCCAATACCAATACCTGGTTCTCATTCTTATCTTGGAAAAAATTCTGAAGAGCCATCCACATCTCATGTGCATTGTTCTTCCTAGAAAAATGAGGTATTAGGGCATCCTTCACACAATTTAGGATGATCAATCTCACCCTTGCATCGAAATATTCATATATTTCTAGCTCCTTAGGGTTAGTTGGATTCTTGATCCCTTTCTCAGTGAACTCCCAGATCCTATTGACCTACAAGACCAACTTGATCCTTTCCTTCCAAGGACTATAGTTGGATAACCCATCCAACTTGTCCTCATACTAGAGATCTACCTACAACTTCGACATTTTAGTGAGCACTTCACTTATAATGTGACCAACTCCATCTCATGCTATACTTCACTGTGCACAACTATGATTTACATACTTCCAAACTAGCTAAGACACCCTCTGATACAATTTTGAATTTCCATGACCTTGGGTCTAGGTTAGAGTCTTAAAATCACGCATGCTACCAAACCAAGAATCTCAACCATAAAATACTTTTCACAATGGAAATATAAAGTAGTAAATCACACATGCACAAATATACATAGTTTTTAACAAAATTGTACAATCACCAATCTTCGTTATATTAAACCAAATCTAAATAATACAATATTCTATGGTATACAAGATACAATTACAAACTTCATTGCAACTTCTATGTCATATCTTGTCTTGCCAGTTCTTTGCTTTTGTACTTCTCAGTATTAGTGCCTTAGTCCATCAAGGGCACTACACATTGAGACTCTAGGAGGGCTGCCACATAAAACTACTGCATGTCACTTCTGTTGCATGTACACGAGCTCATAAATATGCTCTCTAGGTTCGTCAATTCCCGAGCTCCAATATTCTAGGCTAACATACAACTTTGTTCATCAAGGTGCTGCACTTTGGCACCAAACTTCACCCAATCTTTAGCTCCTCTTCGTCACATCAAGATAGCTTGTATAGGGCTACTTTGAGTAGCTAACATGATGCCCTCCACTAGACCAATGACACCCAATACTTCATTGTCAGTTCTACTCCTAGGATGGACTCTTCACCTCCTTCGAAAGTACTCCACACGGCACCAATAGTTTGCACAATCAAACTGATCCAAACTAGTCAATGCATGACCCAACACTCCTCCAAAACAATGTTGTAAATATGTTTTCACTTCGTTGTTTGTGACCTTCCTAGTTAGGGAACTTGTTGCAACCCTATATTCACCCAACAGTAAGAAAACGGTTCCTTTAAGGGTTGTGGCACACCCTTTCAGAACCCCTCCTTAGCAACGCTAAAACCTGGGATAGTGTCAACCCTTGATCACCTCCTATGCAAGCCCAACTGTAGTGTTATGGCCTTCGGCCTAGCACAACAACCCTCCTGTAGCAACCAACCTCAAAACAATTCCCAAACAATCCTCCAAACAACAATGTTTTTCCCTTGAAGAACTCGGTCTCCATTATAGCAGCTTAGACCCTGTAATAGACCCAAAACAAACCTCCTATACTTGTTGTCTTGTCTCCTCCTTTCCTGCGGCTAGGGCTAGAGTTCTTCCTCTCCAATGAATCCTTTTCTAAATGCAATGTTGCACAAGACTGTTATAGACATTTTTGTTCCCTACAACCCCACGCATGAAATGCCCATAAACCAAGGGCTCCTAAGACCCTAAAAATGTTGTTCTAACCCCTAAAGGAACAAGGTCAACAGATTACAGCTTCTCCCAGAAGTTCTCCATGAGAAACTACTCAGGATTGGTCAAAATAGGATCATTGCAGCTACTCCACTAGCTAAGTGCATTGCATCTCACCTAAATACACTGTGAGGGTGCGTTGCATTTTAAAAGTCCCTTCTGTGGGGTGCGATGGGCGAGAAATGACAAATGGCAGTGTCATTCCGTGAGGTGGAGAGGCAATGGAAGCTTCCAGAATCTTCTCCTGTGACACTTGCCTCACTGAATTCGACCAAGGATGAGTAAGAGGCCCTCAGTCTCCAAGTGGAAGAAAGAACTGACAGAGAGAAGACACTAATCAAATCACAAGCTGACTCATCCCCCTTACAAATATCTATATATGGATCCCTCATCCTAGAGATCCGGAAGCTGGAATTTTGGATATTGTAAGGAATTGTTGTTGGTTTCTAGAGACAAACATCAGATTGTTGGGTGATCTAAGCTTTGTTTGAGGTGAAGAGGGGCTTCTTTGCTAGGAGGTTGATGCTGGGTCGGAACAACTGGTTGTAACTCCTCCTAGATCTTTTCTTTTTTATCAATAAAAGCTATTTGAGTTTTCCTCCATGCTTTTGTATCATTGATGCTTGTTACATTTGTATGGTCAATTTACATCTGATCCTAGATTTTTTATGATTATAGATCCATGTCTTTGTATAGTGCTATTCTTTTGTGATCTTACAGGTACTTTGTGAAGCTGGGTGTGCAAGGGAGTAGGTAGCTGGGGACTATCAAAGAAGAGAGGGATCAAATCGAAGGATTAGCGCAAGACAGAGGTTGGTCTTTCTGTTCCTCTCTATATATAATTCATAAAGGAAAAACAAAAGTAGTTTTTCTCTGTTTGTTTCTAAGGCAGCTGTCACACCTTAGTGGGATAGAGCAGTTCTAAATAGACACTTTTCCCTGTAACAAAATGGCGACTCCACTGGGGAAAAATTGGGAAGAAAACTCAAAGAAACTTTGTTGGTAGCAAGTCACTCTTGAACATGACACTTCCACTCCGTGTCCGAGTCGGGTTGGGTTGTTTCATTCACCGGTCACATCACCATGGTCATGCCATACCATCCACATTTGGGGTTAATGCTACCGATCCATCACATCAGTGTCGCCGATATGTTCAAGAGAAGTCATTCAGAGAATTCACCTGTGTCTCACCCACTACCATACATTATACTCCATTCTTTCATGACCGCCACCCTGAACCTTATATCACCAGATCGTTTTCACCTCCATTAAAATCATTTGCTCCGTTCCGTGTCATTGATGTGGGATTCATTAAGGCCCTCTTGTGATGGATCACTTCTTGTTGACATCAACTCATTATCCAAGAAGTTGATCTAGGAACACCCCATTCAGTACTTTGAAGCTTGCATGCCTCAATGGCAAGTTTCTCACTTCCGGTGACAGGTTTACATCAATGGCCTTCGACCGAAAGATTTTGTGTGGTGTTCGATGCCAAGTCCTTTATTCACACCACGTGAATTGTACTGCAGTACCTTGAGGGTCATTATCATTATCAGTGATTCCTCTCGCGCTTGTTAACAGTTTACATCATTGATTGGTAATCAAGCGATGTCTTTCCATGTTCGACTTCAGAACATTTCTCATATGGATCGACTTGTACTTCGAGTGAAGATCAGACGAGATTGAAGACCCCAGATCTAGTTTCATCCATCCAGGCTGCGATATATATTCAGGTAAATAAAGACATTAAATATACATCATTGCTGCACAGATAATCATCCACTCAAAAGGATGATGGCTCTATCAGAATCATCAGTCTATGCTCAGACGATTGTCTATCCTATGTACATGAAAATGAATTTATAAAGCTGAGCATGGGAATTCCCGCCTCAGCTAGATCATGAAAATAGTATGAATATAATGTATTGTATTGTATCTTATTACAGATCTCCTCCCCGCATTGAAAAAACTTCGGATCCTCATAATAAAGCATTTCACCCGACACCAAAAGGTTTACGACCTCATACTTTAGGGGGCAACTGTTATAGACATTTTTGTGCCCTACAACCCCAAGCATGAAATGTCCATAAACCAAGGGCTCCTAAGTCCCTAAAAGTGTTTCTCTAACCCCTAAAGGAACAAGGTCAACAGATTACAGCTTCTCCCAGAAGTTCTCGATGAGAAACTACTCAGAATTGGTCAAAACAGTATCATTGCAGCTGCTCCACTAGCTGAGTGCGTTGCATCTCACCTAAATACACTGTGAGGGTGCGTTGCATTTCAAAATTCCCTTCTGTGGGGTGCGATGGGAGAGAAATGACAAATGGCAGTGTCATTCCGCAAGGTGGAGAGGCAATGGAAGCTTCCAGAATCTTCTCCTGTGACACTTGCCCCACTGAATTCGACCAAGGATGAGTAAGAGGCCCTCAGTCTCCAAGTGGAAGAAAGAACTGACAGAGAGAAGACACTAATCAAATCACAAGCTGACTCATCCCTCTTACAGATATCTATATATGGATCCCTCATCCTAGAGATCCAGAGGCTGGAATTTTGGATATTGTAAGGAATTGCTGTTGGTTTCTAGAGACAAACATCAGATTGTTGGGTGATCTAAGATTTGTTTGAGGTGAAGAGGGGCTTCTTTGCTGAGAGGTTGATGCTGGGTCGGAACAACTGGTTGTAACTCCTCCTGGATCTTTTCTTGTTTATCAATAAAAGCTGTTTGAGTTTTCCTCCATGCTTTTATATAATTGATGCTTGTTACATTTGTATGGTCAATTTACATCTGATCCTAGATTGTTATGATTATAGATCCATGTATTTGTATAGTGCTATGCTTCTGTGATCTTACAGGTACTTTGTGAAGCTGGGTGTGCAAGGGAGTAGGTAGCTGGGGACTATCAAAGAAGAGAGGGATCGAATCGAAGGATTAGCGCAAGACAGAGGTTGGTCTTTCTGTTCCTCTATCTATAATTCATAAAGGAAAAACAAAAGTAGTTTTTCTCTATTTGTTTCTAAGGCAGCTGTCACACCTTAGTGGGATAGAGCAGTTCTAAATAGATACTTTTCCCTGTAGCAAAGATGGATGCTAAAATGAATCTCATTCACCCTTTATTTATACAACAATAAAGGGGCTCCACGAATTCAGTGAAGAGACACATCTATTGGACAATTTTAATTCAAGCCTACATGACTTGAATACCAATAATTAATTGTCAACTTCTAAAATTCATTTCTCCACTTTTACAACTTGGAATTCAACGATTCTTGAAGTGTTGGATTCTCCTTTCCATCCTCTATTGCCTCATGCCATCACATGTATAAATTTTCTCTTGGAATTTCCCCAAACATGATTGGGTGAAAAACTCCATACTTGGGATTCAAGCCCACAAGTGACCCTTGTGGCATTTTTCCCTGCAAACCCCGAACCCTATGGCTTGGAGTACCTCCAAAGCTACTCATAAATCAACAATCCCTCTTAGCAAGGGAAGTACTTCCAAGACTAGGAAGTAACACTTCATCATCATCACTATGCACAACACTTGCCCAACTTCTAGCGCTCACAATCACAACAATCCTTGTACGATGAACTATGCCATTTTTGGAAGTGTCATTGTCACTACTGGAAGCACCCTGCTTCTTCTTCTTATCCTATAATATCTTCTACTCTCTCAATTATTCCTTCTTGGTAGTTGTAGGAGCACCCTTGCTGCCAACTGAACACGTGCTCTTCTTGGGATGCAAAGCCTCCCTCTGAATCTGCAAGCTCCCTCTCGATCTAGACTCCCTCTGAGTCTTTGGAACCTCGACCTTCTCGGGAAGCTATACCTTGTTCTCGAGAACCTTTACCTACTCCTCTGAAGCCTGCACCTACACCTACACCTGCCCCATCATCTCTGGAACTTGCACCTGCTCCACCTGCTTCTTTCCATGATCCACAAGCTTTTCCGTCAACCTGTAGAAACCATGCTCTCTAACTCTGAGTACAATCCCATCGGACTTAGAGCCTTTATGCCTGAGTCTTTCCTTCCCATCCTGGAACAATACCTCAAACCCCTTCCTCTCAATCATCGAGATGGAAATCACGCTATATATGAGTCCTGATACAAACAGTAAATCTTGGACCCACATCGCATGTCCTATCTCCATCCTGAATGGCACAATTCCTGATCCTCAGTTCTCCAGCTGACTCTTGTTGCCCAACACCATGTGACGCTTCGAGTCCCATTCAACTAGAGTCTAAAAAACCTCCTATGATGATTTCATATGCTTCAACACACCACTGTCCATGTACCATCCATCCTCTTCGACAGCACCCTGTGAGAAATGAGAGATCATAGCAAAGTCCTCCTCCTCCAATCTCCTAGTGATATCATCTATCTCAGCTAAAGTGGCAACACAGGCGACATGTTTTCCTTTCCTCTTCTCATTATCTCCCTTCTTCTTCATCGGACATCTCAACGAATAATGACCCATCTCACCACAGTTGAAACACTTGACTTTATTCAAGTCCTTCTTTTGCTTACCCTTCATTCTCACTGAAAGTGCCACATCATCATCAAAATATTTCTTCTTTGGATGAAGATCCTCGTCTCACAACTCATCCTGAATGAAGTCATCCTACAACCTATCCCAGTCTGGTAACTTCTCCCTAGCAATTATCCCTCTAATGAAGGGCTTCCATTCCTTTGTGAACCCTTTCAAGGCAATCCTTACCATATCTCCATCTGATACAGTCACACCAATGGATGTAAGCTCATCCTTGACCTGAGACAATATCATCAGATACGAGGTCACACTTTTACCCTTTATCATCTTTGTGGACTTCCACTTATCCTCCAATACCAATAATAGGTTCTTGTTCTTATTTCAGAAAAAATCTCGAAGAGCCATTGACATCGCATGTGAATTGTTATTCTCGGACAAATGCAGTATTAGGGCATCTTTCACACCATCTAGGATGATCAATCTCACCCTCGCATCCAAATATTCATATACTTCTAGATCCTTAGGGTTGGTTGGCTTCTTGATCCCTTTCTTTGCGAACTCCCAGATCCTATTGACCTGCAAGACCAACTTGATCCTTTCCTTCTGTCACATGGAATAAGTCGATCTTGCGGACAAGATAGACCTTCCTAGAATCTAAAGAAGACCTAATGACAAGCAAACCAACCAAACACTATCTTTCTCTAAATATGCTTTGATAAACAAATAGCAAACAAGTGTTTTTAGGGCCTACCTTAGGTCCAACGAAAGCTTGTGGATGCCCTCGCTCCTTTGATCCAAGTGAGCTCCTTTTCACGAATCTGCAAACACAAACAAGGCAAACAAATTAAATAGCACCGGAAAAGCCAATTGCATAAAACATATTTAACATGAAAGTCAAGGAGTTCATGAAACAAATAACATAAGATACTTGTTGAGAAAAATGAGTTTGATTGTATTAATTCAAAAGAAGAAGAACTTTACAACCTTTTCCTTGACGTTGTACAAGCTCCTCCAAGGGTCTAGCAAGAAGTCTCCTCTACTTTGAAAAGTTTCACTCACTCCCCAATGAAGCCAAAAAGATGTGTGTTCTCTCCTCTTAAGCTCAACTAGGAAGTCTTGATTTCACCAGCATTTACCCTAAAAAATGTTCAGCTTCTAACCTCTCCAGCAACCAGCCCAAGGCCTGTATTTATAGTGCAATGGAGGGAGGTTACTAGGTCCTCCTTCAAAGGGATAAAGCCCACCTCAGAGCGAACAATCCACGCCAAAATTCCTTCTAGAAACCTCTAGAATTAACCCAAAGTGATTTTTTTAAGATAAAACTTGCGCCTTTTGACTTTCACAAGGGTACACACCTACACCGTTAGGGACAGAGCGGGCAGGTCCGCAGTTTTTGTACACATAAGGTGCGGGACCACAGGTGACCATGAGAGAAAGTGTGGAACCAGAGTTACATTGATTTTTAATGTCTTTCTCTCATTTCCAAAGCTTGATTTGAAGAACTGAGGTCTGAGACTCGCTCAGGTGGACAGTAAAAGTGATGATAGACCCATACTGACTGCAAATAATCATGGTGATGATATGTTACACTAAAAAATGTCACCATGACTATTTACAGTTAGTATGGCTCTATCAACAGTCATGTTATCCTCTTGGGCAAGTCTTATGCCTCTGCTCTCCATGTCAAGCTCCAAAAAAGAGAGAAAAGTCTTTATAAATGTATTTATCTCTGGGGACGCAGGTTCTCTCAACCTTACCTGCGGGGACGCACCCAATGTTCAGAAAAGCTGCATCTTTGGACCCTCTGTATGTAAAGGGGCAGGTGCGTCCCCCTGTAAAGGTTAAAATGCGCAAGTTTCATCTTTAAAAAGTCACTTGTGGTCATTTCTAGAGCATTCTAGAAGGTTGTTCGACGTGTATTGAGCGCCTCCAGATGGTTCATGCACTCCTACCAAAGAGGAACTTATCCCATCAATAAGGGAGCTATCCAATCCAAAGAGGGGATTATCCCATTGATGGTGGACTTGATTAACTTCCTCTTGAGCACTATAAATACAGGCATTGGGCCAGAAGGAGGGGAGGTTGGAAGCTATACATTTCTAAGGGTAAATGCTGCAGGAATTAGGACTCCCATTTAGAAGCTTGTGAGGAGAGATTGCCATCTTTGCTTGTTCTATTTGGAAGTGGGTGAGCTTTGTCAAAGTAAAGGAGAACTCTTGATGGACCCTGGGAGGGACTTGCACAACACCAAGGCTCAGGTTGTATTTGTTCCTTTTGTTACCTATTAATGCAAATGAGTCCATTCTTCTCAATAACTTGTTATTTATGAGTTGTTTCATGTACTCCTTGGTCTATGTGTTAAATATGTTTTATTCTATGGGATTATCAAGTGCTATTTAATCGTTTGATTGTTAGTGTATGCAGGTTTCAAAGTGAAGGAGGAGCTCATCCGGATCAGCGGAGCTGGACTGCTACAACAGCGTTGGATTACAGGTAGGATCTAAACACTTGATTTCCCATATAGTAAATCCATGTTTAGAGAAGGATTGCTCTTGTTTGTCTTGTTTGTCACTAGAGAGTCTTAGGCTCCTAGGGAGGTTGGTTGTGTCCGCACAATCGACTCTTTCCGCCTGACAAATTGGCGACTCCGCTGGGGACTCCATTGATGTGAAAAGTCTTTTCCTTTGTATGAACTTTGCTCTGAGAAAATTGGTTTATTTTTCTGGTTTTTGGCTCTGTGACTTTGTCTTTGGGTGGGTTAGCTTAGGGTTAGGTTCATTTTGGTTTTTCTTGAATTTTCCAGTAGGACGCACCCTCTGAGTATTGCACAGTGCATCGCTGGATGCACTGTTGCTGTGTGCACAGAGCGGGCCCGCACCTGTCTTAACGGGTCGCCTGCGTCCCCTGCTAAAATTTGAGAAAATTCCATTTTTTGCATATTTTCTCTTAGTTTTTGCTTTTTCTCAGTTTTTACTGCCCAGATTCATTAGTCTCTTGTCAAAGATCTTCACCTGAACTTGTTTCGATAGCATTGAGTGTTTTAGTGGATTTCATAGAAGTTTAAGCCCTAGGGTTTGATTTTTGAGTAGGTCTTGTAGTGACTTTGGCGGTAGAAGTTGTCAAGCCTTAGATCTCTCTGGTTTTGTCAGCATTCTTAGAAGTCAGACCTGTCATAAAGTCTACCTGTGAGAGCAACTTACCATTGAGTTGTTTCTTTGGGCAAATTTCAAAGTGCTTGTTGATTGAGTCTTGAATTCCATTTTACAAAAAGAACAAAAAGATTTGAGTTTTGTTTTGACTAGTCTTTTGATTCTGCATTAGCTGGTCCTTGATTTGATTTTGGTCAAGTAAAACAACCTAGAATCATCTTTGTGAGCTTTTGCCTTGTTAGGTTTGCCTAGAGTAATTTCCTTTTTTGATTTGCTTATGAGTCAAGTTTTCATAGATTTTATAACTTTTGATAGGTTTATATGCTTTATTAAAAAGAGAAAATACAAAAACATCTCCTTTGAAAAGTTTTGTTTCAAGTAGCTTTGAAAAGTTTTGAAAGAAAAAGAGTTTTTCGTGCACGTAAGGAGTGGTCATGTTTGTATGCTTGAAAATATAAAGAGAATTGTTTCTTTGATTGTCTTTTCTAAGAAAGTGGTTTTCTATAAAATTTGCATCTCTCAACTCTCTTAGTTAAGAATTTCATTGAAAAAGAAAAGTAGCGTAAATCATCTTAGGTGCATCTTTGTAGTGGTTTGAGTCGAGTCTACACACCATTGGTTTCACTTCCGCTACCTTTTGTCTTTAAGAAAAAACCATAAAATTAACGCTTAAAGTAAAATCGACGTAGTAACTTTTATTTACTAGGGCTCTGAAACACCAATTTAGATCAGGCTAGTGTCTTGGAGTAGGTGAGTAATTAACTCTCCAAGACAACAAAACCAAACAAGTAGCTTATCTTGTGATAGAATAAATCCAATTGTCTCATTTGTACTCTGGGAAAGCTCCTCTTAAAGGAGAAGCACGAGCTCGTGTCCGAACCAGTGAGGGGATCAATCCCCCCTCGTTGGGAACGACGCCAGACACGCACGTATTACAAACGGTAAACCTCGGATTAACCATTGTCGAGGAGCCAGGGGTCACTTGTCGGTAAACCTTGGATTATTGTCAAGGAGCCGGCAAGGGGATTGAGCTTGCTACTCTGCCCTTGCGTGCTGTCGGAGTTTAGACTATTCCCCCAGGTGCATTTGTTGCGGTTGGTAACCTTAGTGACCATTATCTTTAGGATTCTACCGAGGTGACGGTGGAGGGAAGATCCCACTGTACCTGGAGCAGACGTTGGCTAGACTCACTTGGATTTTCTGGGGGGTTCACTTCACTCGAGACGGTTAAAGTGGAGGAACTTGGTCCAGTCTATTCATTAAGCAGGTTGCCGGGGTAACTGTTCCACCCGCCACTTCTGTACTGAATCCAGCGATGTTGGGCTTCATAACCAACTAGCGCTTTCAGTCTGGAAGGCTACTGTTTGTGCTTGGTTTGATGCCCTAGATTCTTTAGGCGTGTGATTCAAATTTGTTTGGTTCTTTAGAGACTTTAGGTGGTTTGATTTGAAATTTTATTTTGTTTTCGTGTGTAGTAGTTAAAAGTTTTTAGCCGTGGCGGAATTACCGAGACAGTCCCGTAGACTTCGGGGCCAGTCTCCTGAAGTTGTTTCTGTGGCCGAATTGTTGAGAAGATCCCGTAGACTTAGGGGATCACCTCCTCGAGACGACCCGGGTAATCTAGAAGGTTTAAAGGTCCTTGTAACTCCTCCTAGTGGCAGTAGAGTAGGTTCACCTGAAAAAGGAGAATCTTCCTTGGTAGTCCATTCAGATTACCAAGGCTTACCGACAGGTTATAATCCCGAAGCTGTTACAGTTTCTGAGCTTGTTGGTAGTTTTTCGTCTGCTAGTGATACAGGTGAAGAACCTGAAATATCTGAACCTGTTACTCCGACTTCTAGTGTTCCAGATTCACCAAGAGTAGAACGAGTTATCACCGAAAATCTTCCTACTGGTCTGATTGCTATTGAAGAACTTGCTCCAGAGGAAGAAATAGGCGTCTCTAACCTTGAATATCAACTTACTATTGATCTAAGAGAGCGTGAATCTATCTTTTACAGTCCTCCTAGAAGTACTACTTGGTACCTTTCGTTAACCAATTATTTAGACAACTTTGGGGTATGTTTTTCTACACCTCGTACTCATTTTCCACTTGAGGTATTCATACTCCTGTCAATATGCCTGGTCCGTCGTCCGTGTTTACTCAAAGTCCTGAATCTTTTTTACATGGCGGTCCTTCTGTTCCCACTGGGTATCAATCTCTTTCTGGTACTTTTTCGGGGGCATCTCCTCAACCCATTGATCATGGGTTATTAGCTGGAAACAGTGGTAATGTACCATTGGGTGTAGGTGACATTTACATGATGTCAGGTTCAGTTCCCGTGTCCCAACCTCAAGGTGGCCAATTACCGCCTGGGGGGCAGCCTCAGTTAACGCCTGGGGGGCAACCCCAAGGTACACCATTCATGTCTGGGGGGCCACCTCAAGGACAGTATGTACCCATGGTGCAATACATGCCTCAAGGTCAACCCTAGCCTCAATATGTACCCCAGGGTCAACCCCAGTATCAATATCAACCTCAAGGATGGCAACCCCAAGGGTATCAACCTCAAGGGTATCAACCTCAAGGTCAAGGTCAACCCCAGTATCCGTATTTACCTCAAGGTTATCAACCTCAAGGTCAATACTCAGGTCAAGGTTATCAACCACCTCAAGGTCAATCATATGGTCAAGGTATGGGAACTGCACCTTACAATTATCAATCCTATCCTCAATTCGGTTATGGATCTCAGTATCCTCAACTTGTTACGGGTCAATACCCTGGAATGTTAGTATGAGATCCATCACAGGGTCAACAGGTGTTGCAGCCATGTATACAGTTGGTACCTCAAGCTGGACAACCCGTAGTTTCTGGTCCACCCCAGCAACCGCAACCTGTCCAGTCAAATGTTCAAACTTCTGTAACTTCGGTAGTTACTCAGCCGCCAATTGCACCTAGTACTCCATCTCAAACGGCTGCTGCAACTACCGCCACATCTACCATACTTACTTCTGGAGTATCGACGGCTCCGGTTTCTACTGTCTCTGTAACCACTCCTCAGACATATTTACTGTTGTCTGGATCTACGATTCAAACCACGGTCCAGATGCCTGCAGGTCAGCCTGGTATAAGTACGGTTGTCACTACTCAACCTCAATTTGTTCACCAACCGTACCAGGGACAGTACCAACCTGGGCAAGCTGTCCAACAATCGGTTTACCAGTATCAACCGTATCCTGGGTACACTTATCAACAACCCAAACAACCCCAGTACGGTCCGGTTAATCCTGGTTTTCCAGGAGGATATAATATCCCAAATGCGACTCCTGTTCCTAGTTATCCTGGATATCCTCCTCCTCGGACTGGTCTTGTGACCCAGAGTTTTAGAGATCCTAACCGGCAGTTACCGTTTATCGCAACTTTAGATTTACCAGACTTGACGCGCCTAACGAACGATCCAATTCAATATCTTCCGTTCTGGCCGCCAATGCCAAATAAGTTGCCCAGCGATATACCCAAATTCGAAGGTAAGTCTGGAGAGGATCCGTCCAATCACGTGATGACTTACCACCTCTGGTGTGCTTCAAATTCTATCTCGGATGATTCGATCCGCTTACGTCTTTTCCAGCGTACACTCATTGGTCTCGCGGCCAAGTGGTACATTGAGTTACCACGGGCCTCTTTTTACAATTTTAGCCAGTTAGCTACCTCGTTCTTAACTCACTTTCAGTTGCCGGTCAGATACGATAACGGCACGGAGTTATTAACTTCACTAAAACAATCAACGTCCACGTATATTTCTGATCACATTCATGAGTGGAGACGTCGAAGAAGGCTAGTGAAAGTTTTTATCCCGGACCAAATCTTAGCTGAATGGTTTGTTAAATCATTATTGCCGAAGATTACTGAAGATGTAGCTAAGGCCGGAGTAGTTACTGAGGAGCAAGTCATTGCTCAGGCGCAATACCTTGACTTAGTTTACACTCAGTCGGGTACGTTACACGAGAAGATTCCGGATCTTCCAAAGTCGAATCAAATCGCTGCTTCTCCTTCGGGATCTCATGCCGCTGATGGTATGATTGGTATCGTGAATACAAAGAGCAAGAAGATGTCTTCCAAGGCTTCAACTACTCCTATTATCACTTTGCCTGATTCCCCAACAGGAGAGTCTTCTCCTGAGCTTACCGCCGATATTCACGCTGTAGAGTCATCTACGGCCAAATCAAAAAATGGTGGAAAGAAGAAAGGAAAGAAGAAGGCTAAAGCAGACAAGGCTCCGAAGGAGAAAACGGAAAATTCGGAAACCAATGACGAAAAGCGCAAACCTCGATATCCTTGTCTTATTTGTGAAGAGGATCATTTTACGAGAGATTTCCCTCATCGGGCCGAGGTTGTGAAAATAGTCAAAGGTTCTCCCACTCCTGCTGTGTTAAAAAATCCATTTCCGGAGCAGGAGAATAAGATGATAGGTTCTTCCTCGAATGCCAGTGAAGAACCCATTTTGATGATGTCTCATGTGAGGATTGCGACTCGATCGCAAGATTATGGTAGTGAGAATCCTGTTGATGGTAAGGAAGCAGAATCTTCTCACTCTAACCCATCAACCTCAGCTCCTGGTTCCGATCCACTACAGATCGAGAAACCTAACCCGGACTTAGTAATCAAACCGCCCGCCAAGGGTGTACTTCGAAGGTCTGCTTTCAATCCACATGCGAGAGCAGCCCAGAATTACAACATTGTTGAGGACTTAGCTGTTTCACCCTCAACAATGTCGGCGTTAGAAGTGCTGCAATCATGCCCAGCACAACGAAAATTACTTTTGTCGGCTATCGGAGCTGTTGATGTTCAGGACCCGAATCTAATAATCTTCGATCTAGAAAATAGTACACCACGACTCCCCCATCAAATGGCTTTCCAAATCCCAGTGATAGTCAAAAACAGGCCTATTCATCGGACTGTGATTGATAAGGGAGATTCTACGTGTAGTATGTCGATTCAATGTTGGAGATCTCTTGGTTCTCCTTCGTTGAACCAATCCCCCACCATCCTTAAGGCCTTTGATGGCCGTGGGTTCCGTCCGTTTGGTATTCTACAGGAATTGCCTATAGGGTTAGAAGGTAAAACCGTTAGTCTAGATGTGGAAGTGGTTGATGCCCCTCTAGACTACAACCTTCTTTTGGGTCGAAGTTGGTCATATGCTATGACGGCGGTCGTTTCATCGGTCTTCAGAGTAATTAAGTTTCCACATAAAGGTAAGATCATGACTATTGATTAGCTGACATACTTTTCATCCGACCCAGCCTCTTCAGAGAGTATCCAGCATGTCGGTAAGACGACAATCCCTTATAGGGACGTTGACGTAGGTTTAGTTAAAGATTCCGGTTTACTGGGAACTTTTCCTCTCCCTCCACTCAGCGTAGATCCTTCATTTGCATCAATTCATATGATTACATCAGAAAACATTATTTATGATGATCCTTGGATTGTCCCATCTGAATCTGAGATAGACTCATTCGGTAATGCTATGCCTTTGAGTCCATATGAAATTGCTTATAAAGCTGTCATGTCTTTTACCGACTCGCGTTCAACCGAGATCGACCAAATGAATGTGGTCAGTGAAGAATCACTTTTCACCTCAACCTTAGAACGGATAGCATTTCCCGAAGTCGTGTCATCTGACGAACAACTTCGCGAAATCCTAAGTGTAGACGATCTACCATGGGAAGATCTCCATCACAGATCTTCGTTTTTACCTAAGGATGATGCATTTGAAAATGATTTTTCATCTATCTTTACTGCTGAATATGTCAAAGATGCTCAAGATCCAACGAAACATTCTGATTCAGAGTTGAATTTAGGGAATATTTCTCGCACTATTCCCGTTGATATTTCAGTGAAGCCCGGAATTGAGGAGAACATTCATATAGGTGCCGCATGTACAGAAGATGAAATCCAAACTTACAAGGCCCTATTCCAAGAATTCCGCGATGTGTTTGCCTGGTCTTATGAGGAAATGCCGGGAATCGATCCTGCTATTTTTGTTCATGAAATAAAAACCTACCCGGATGCTAAACCCGTTCGACAACGGTTGCGTCAGATTCACCCTCGAAAAGCGGCTGCCATTAAAGCAGAAGTTGAAAAGCTGTTGAAAGCAGGTTTCATTTATCCGATCCCGTTAACGGATTGGGTATCGAATATTGTTCCGGTCAACAAGAAACAAGGAACAATAAGAATCTGTATCGACTATAGGGATATCAATCGAGCTTGTCCAAAAGACAACTATCCTACGCCTTATATCGATCAAATTATTGATGATTGTGCCGGAAGTGAAATGTTTTCCTTTATGGATGGTTTTTCGGGCTATAATCAAATCAATATTCTACCTGCCGATCAACCAAAAACGGCATTCATTTGTCCATGGGGGACATTTGCTTATTGCAAATTACCTTTTGGGCTTAAGAATGCCGGGGCCACTTTTCAACGGGCGATGTCTTACGCATTTCATGACATCAAGCACATTGTGCAACCGTATCTCGATGATTTGCCTGCTCATTCATTACATCGAGATGATCACCTTGTCCACTTACGAGCAATCTTTATGAGGTGTAGGCATTATCGAATTCGGTTGAATCCCCACAAGTGTGTTTTCTGTATAGAAACAGGTCGATTGCTGGGATTTGTTGTTTCAAAAGCCGGCATTCGCGTCGATCCCTCGAAGGTCGAAGCTATCATCAAATTGCCTCCTCCTTCGAGTTTGCGCCAACTCCAAAGTTTGCAAGGGAAAGTGAACTTTTTACGCCGATTCATCCCAAACTACGCCGAGGTCACTAAAGGTTTTACACGGTTGTTGAAACAGAACGCTCAATTCTTTTGGGACGAGATTGCCCAACAATCTTTTGATGCACTTAAACACGCGTTGACCCATGCACCGTTGTTGCATCCTCCCAACTACAACCAGGACTACTTCTTATACCTCGCAGCTTCGCATTCCACCATTGGAATGGTGTTAGTTCAAGAAGATGAATTCGGAGCGGAACATGTGATATATTATCTCAGTAGGACCTTAAATCCCACTGAGCTAAAATATTCACATGTGGAGAAATTGGCCCTGGCAGCCGTTCAAGCTGTCCAGCGTTTTCGTCACTACATTCTTCTCCGTAAAACTACAGTTATTTCGGATTGCAACCCTATGATTTACATTTTGACAAAACAATTGCTAGGGGGCAAGTACTCTAAATGGATTGTTATCCTGCAAGAGTTCGACTTGGAATTCGAGAAGTCCAAGTCTAAGAAATCCTTGGTTTTTGCGGAATTGATGTGTGATTTCCCTCGTGCTGACACAGAGACTGTGGCAGAGGAGTCCATTGCGGACGAATCTTTGTTTCTTATCAGTACGTTAGATCCGTGGTACGGAGATATAATCGTCTATCTCCAAACCCAAACCTTTCGGCCTGAAACTTCAAAGGCGTAACGTCGAAAAATTCGGTTTCAATCCCAGCAATACAAAATTATTGGAGATACACTTTATCGCCGGGGGGCAGACTTAGTTTTTCGACGTTGTTTAACTCACGAAGAGGCTGAGAGGGTTTTGAATGATTGTCACTCTGGAGCATGTGGTGGTCATATGTCTGGGTATGCCACAGCTCAGAAGGTGTTGCGCGCTGGCTATTTCTGGCCGTCTATGTTTAAAGATTGTATCATTGCAGTCCGGAAGTGCCACAACTGCCAAGTGTTTGATCGAAAGATGCGCGCACCACCTGCTCCTCTCCACCCTATAATTGTCGTTGGTCCATTCGCCAAATGGGGTATCGACTTTATTACTTGTAACCCTCACTCGGCCGGGGGGCATGCGTATATCATCCTCGCGGTTGATTATTTTACTAAATGGGCCGAGGCGATGCCTACATTCGACGCAAGCGGCAAAACAGCTGCAGTTTTTGTATTCAATCATATCATAACTAGGTTTGGTGTCCCACAAGCAATCATTACTGACCATGGGAGCATTTTCGAAACATCATGATGACTGAGCTTACAAGCCAGCTTGGTTTGCGCCACGATAGCTCTACTCCTTATTATCCGCAAGCCAACGGTTTGGTTGAATCTATCAACAAAGTTCTAGTTATCATGATCCGACGAACCATTGGTATTCATCGGTCGAATTGGCACAACATGTTATTTTCGGCGCTATGGGCATACCGAACCTCAGTGAAAACTTCAACAGGGTTCACTCCTTTCTAGCTAGTTTATGGCTTGGAAGCTGTGTTACCCATTGAATGCGAAATCCCATCACTTCAAATGGCTGTCGAATTACTTCCAGCTACTTCCGAAGAGGAGAAGCGTTTATTGTACTTAGCTAAATTAGATGAGACTCGACGTGACGCTACATTGGTAATCGAGACTCACGCGAAGCGAATGAAAGCTCAGTATGATAGAAATGTGACCCCTCGAAGTTTTTCGGAGGGAGACCTAGTGCTATTATATGATCAAGCTAACGATAAGCTAGGTGCTGGAAAATTCGTTCCTATGTGGCATGGACCCTACATTGTAAAGCGAAAGCTAGCAAAAGGGGCTTATGAGCTGGTAGATTTTGATGGGGACTCTTTGGGTAAACCCAGAAATGGACTTTACCTAAAGAGGTATTATGCTTAAATGGTGGGTATGGAGAATTTTTAGTTAGGTTAGGTTTTCTTTCTAGCTAGTATGTTTGTTAGTTAGTCAGTGTGCTTAGCTTAGAGAGTGTGTTTTTCGTCGTTATTCTGGCTTATCTTGGTTTTACTCTTGATATTGCAGATGTTGACGCCTCTCCAAACATACATTGGATTTTCTGATGGTGCTTGTCTTAGTACACGGAATATCTCTTCCGCAGCTTGGGTTATCTATTCACCCTCTGACGAGTTAGTTTCTATGCATGGAGTAAGCCTCGGTCAAACAACGAACAACATTGCAGAATACAGTGCAGTGGTTGAATTATTATCCGAATCTATTTCATTTGGAATTCGATGTTTGATAGTGAGGTTAGATTCTGAACTTGTTGTATTACAGCTTAATAGAGTGTATGCCATTAGAAATCCTGTGTTATTAAGGTTGTTTTTGAGAGTGCGTCTCTCGGAACGTGAATTTGATTACATTGAATATCAGCATATTCCAAGGTCTTTAAATACATTAGCAGATGCAATTGCTTCTCGAGTGTTGGATAGACATTTACGATAATCATGCAAGTAAATTTAAAAACATTTCATCACATATGTTAAACAAGATAAGCCGGTAATAGTGATATATATATAGATAGGAGTGTGTCAAAAAAAATACATCGTCTTCGATCATAGGTTGAAAAACACCTTATGATCGGCAAAAATGATAAAGTACAAAAAGTCAAAAATGTCACATGTGTCTACAAAGTGACTAGCCAATCACTGGTGATGCTCCCTATACGACACCACTGCACGGGCTACCTTACACAAAAATCTCCTAAACGGTCCAGGGACTGCAACTACATAGCGCTGAAGTCTGATAGGAATATCATCTATGGTAGTCTCAGGCATATCCGCCGTCAGACGCTCTAGATCCTGCTCCAACTCAGCTAGTGACTCTGCAGCCGCGTCCTGTGGGGCCGGTACCGGTGCAACTGGATGTCTCCTCTCAAAAGGCCGGAGGTTGGCTGGGTGCTGTGGACCAACATCTGCATTTTGAAAATTTTACTGTCAGTTTTGAGACGATATATATAAAAAACAAAAAAAAAATACATAATTTGAAAACTTGTGAAAAATAAAGTACCTTTGTCATCCCATTGTTCTCCCTGTGGAAGAACCATGTCCGGATCACCTCGAAAATCTACTCCGGCATACGGAAAGTCCTGGATCGAAAAAACCTGGTCCTCTAACCAGTGAAAATAACTATCAGAGAATCGAACAATCGCCGCGCCCTCGTCAGGATGCCGGGCCATCACCGCAACCCATCGTACCAGCTTTGGCTCCCGAGGACCCAAGATATCAACAGTGAGTTGCTGAGGGATCAGCATCAGAACTCTCTCTAAGGCAAAGCTCACAACTAGAGGCCCATATCCAAAGGTCTTTAGTCGTCCGTTCTTTGCCCTAGTCAGTTGGCTCTTCATGTTAGCTGACACAGCATCACACCAGTTGAAAATGGTGCCTTGGTAACAGTCAATCGCCATTCGCATTTGGGACCCAGAGGCAATATGTAAAGCGGCTGCACCACAAATTCTGGTAACCGTGAAAGCTATAACTTTGAGTTCACGCAAAGAGATGTGTTTGATTTCCATGCCTTTCGCATGGTGTGCATTAGGTGTGCACCAATCTTCCCGGAGACTAGCAAGGGATTGGCCACCCAGCCTAGTCCCGGCTAGATTGAGTTGCTCACCTCTATTTGGCAAGCCAGTGAGAAAGTATACATCAGAGGGCTCTATCTCGAGCTGATGCCCTCCGATGTAAAAGCATTGCTCTTGAACGTTCCATCTCTCAACCAGCCATTCCAAGAATCTCACCTGAGCCCTCATGCCAGGTATGGCCCAGTATTTATATAGCCTGCATGCTTTTAGGGCATCAATGGAAGGTTGATGTTTAATTGCAGCTAAATCAACATCTTCGTGCTCTCTTTCTCTCCAATCCGACATGGTGAGTGCCCTACACACCAAGAAACAATGATTAGAATTTTTTTGGGGAAATTTGAATGGTTATTTGTGGAGATTGGGGTTTCAAATTCCGCCTTTCACGGGGGACGCACCCCGCGTTTAGAACACAGGGCGTCGGGACGCAGCTGGCCTGAAGGTGGGCTGCGTCCCCCGACCTTTTTCCTGTGTAGGAAAAAGTCGAGGGACGCAGGTCACCCGAAGGGCACCTGCGTCCACCGCAGAGCGCATTTTGAAACCCAAAACCCCCCAAAAATCAAAACTAAAACCTAAAACACAATTTTAATCGGATGAAATTGAAGAGTAGGATGTTGTAAAATACCTGGAAGAGACGGCGTTCGATTCTGACGGTCGGATTTTCCGCAGCGACCACGGGAAGTTTCTTGCCAAAAGCCCTTTTTTCAACCTCAACAGTAAAATGGTAAAAAAGACATGGTAAAAAGTCTTTTTATAGGTTTTTTGGATGAATTTGTTCATTTTTCACCATGGAAGGATGTTTTTCGATGTATTTTTGCCTATCTTAAACATGTATGAGTAATGTGTCGTTTTTGTGCAAGACAAAGGGATTTAGAGGGAAAATTGTCATTTTTCACGAACCAAAATATCAGAGTCATCTTTTAAGCCCTTTTCTGACTCCTAAAAAATGAAAAGATTGCCGAGCGTTTCTTTTACACTCGCTAAAACGGAATTAAAAGACGGTCACCTTATAGCTCTTTTCTGACCGTAAAATCAGGAAAAGATTGCCGGGTTTTTGTCGTTTCAAACTCGATACGGAAATAAAACGACGTGTCCTTGATCGCTTTTTACTTTTCAAGTCAGTGGCACTAATTATGAAAGTACTCCTTGGTCGCAAGATCAAGCGGTTCCCCCAGGTATTATTTTATACTTTTTCGGGCTTGAGGGACACAAATCTACGAAAAAGTTCAACTTGGAGTCTTCTTAAGTTTTCCAGACTCTCTAAAAATGAAAAACGCCGAGTTTCTCCTATACTGGGCTCGTTAAAAATTTCACAGTAAAGGACCTGTTCAATTACAAACAGGAACGAACCGCTCCTCCCTAGGGTTCGAATCAAAACTAGGTTGAACTCATCCGAAGGATGAGCTTGTAATCAAGCATATGTTATCCTCCTCAAGCTTGTTAAAAATAAAGAGGTACTTGCCAGAAATGGTGGGGGAAAAGAGAGAAGAATGAGCCTATTTGTTTCCTTTTGTCTCAGAAGAAACTTTATCACCACTCTTGAACACGACACTTTTCATTCACCTGGGTTGGGAAATCCTTTACCTCACAGTTGATCAAACCACTTTGAAAGTCTTCAGTCGGGTTCCGGGGATTAACTTTGAGTCATTTATCACCAAGCCATCTGTTGTGTCGTTATGTGTTCAAGAGGTCTGCAAGCAAAACTTTCATCTGCAAAATACTTGTCATCCATTTGACCATCCCTGAGTCAGTCCTTACAGCAACATTTCTTCAAACTTGAACAATGATTTCGTGTTGCGGGCTTGCCTGCAACGGGTCGCTTTCTATCGACATCAGCACATTATCTAGAGAGATGACTTAGAAATCGTCAGTACCTTGAAGTCTGCATGCATCAATGGCAGGTTTCTCGCCTTTGACGTCAGTTTACATCATTGACTTTCGATCGAAGGATTCCGTGAAATGTTCGACATCAACTCATTCATTCACATCTCATGGATTGTACTGGGTACTTTGAGAACCATTTACATTACTGGTGGTCTCTCTCACACTTGTTAACAGTTTACATCATCGACTGGTAATCAAGTGGTTTCTACCATGTTCGACATCAACTCATTTATTCGCATGGCTAGAATCGTACCAATTCGGGAAGTAGAAATGAAGACCCTGGATCTAGTGTCCACCATCCAGGCTGCGAGGAGTTTTGTATTCATTATCTAAGTAGACTAATCATAAACAGATGGCTGCGCCCATACTGTGTCTACAAAAGTCTATGATTATGATGTACTGCAAGATCATTCCTGTATCAGAGTAGTTAGTCTGTTAGTCAAAGTTTTAATCTGAGTATGGGAATGCCTACCTCAGTGATGATATAATATTATACACGTATTTTGTGTTGAAAATTGCAGGTTCTGACCAGGCTCTCCACGAGATAATCCTTGAAATGATAAAGCGCTTCACCCTTCCTAGATAATACAAAACCCTAATCTATTTCAGGCTTCGCACTTTAGGGGGCAATCTGTTACACTAAAAAATGTCACCATGACTATTTACAGTTAGTATGGCTCTATCAACAGTCATGCTATCCTCTTGGGCAAGTCTTATGCCTCTGCTCTCCATGTCAAACTCCAAAAAAGAGAGAAAAGTCTTTATAAATGTATTTATCTCTGGGGACGCAGGTTCTCTCAACCTTACCTGCGGGGACGCACCCAATGTTCAGAAAAGCTGCGTCTTTGGACGCTCTGTATGTAAAGGGGCAGGTGCGTCCCCCTGTAAAGGTTAAAATGCGCAAGTTTCATCTTTAAAAAGTCACTTGTGGTCATTTCTAGAGCATTCTAGAAGGTTGTTCGACGTGTATTGAGCGCCTCCAGATGGTTCATGCACTCCTACCAAAGAGGAACTCATCCCATCAATAAGGGAGCTATCCCATCCAAAGAGGGGATTATCCCATTGATGGTGGACCTGATTAACTTCCTCTTGAGCACTATAAATACAGGCATTGGGCCAGAAGGAGGGGAGGTTGGAAGCTATACATTTCTAAGGGTAAATGCTGCAGGAATTAGGACTCCCATTTAGAAGCTTGTGAGGAGAGATTGCCATCTTTGCTTGTTCTATTTGGAAGTGGGTGAGCTTTGTCAAAGTAAAGGAGAACTCTTGATGGACCCTGGGAGGGACTTGCACAACACCAAGGCTCAGGTTGTATTTGTTCCTTTTGTTACCTATTAATGCAAATGAGTCCATTCTTCTCAATAACTTGTTATTTATGAGTTGTTTCATGTATTCCTTGGTCTATGTGTTAAATATGTTTTATTCTATGAGATTATCAAGTGCTATTTAATCATTTGATTGTTAGTGTATGCAGGTTTCAAAGTGAACGAGGAGCTCATCCGGATCAGCGGAGCTGGACTGCTACAACAGCGTTGGATTACAGGTAGGATCTAAACACTTGATTTCCCATATAGTAAATGCATGTTTAGAGAAGGATTGCTCTTGTTTGTTTTGTTTGTCACTAGAGAGTCTTAGGCTCCTAGGGAGGTTGGTTGTGTCCGCACAATCGACTCTTTCTGCCTGACATGATATTTTTGTGTAACAGATTGCCCCCTAAAGTGCGAAGTCTGTAGTAGATGAGGATTTCTTATCATTTAGGAAGAGTGAAGTACTTTATCATTTCGAGGATCATCTTGTGGAGAACCCGGTTGGAACCTGTAAAAACATTCAATGCAAGATATATATATGAGATCATATCATCGCTGAGGTAGGCATTCCCATGCTCAGATCAAAACTGACTAGAAAAACTAACTACTGCTCTGATACAGGAATGATCTTGTAAAACATCACAAGTATAGACTCATGTGGACACAGTATGGACGCAGCCATTTGTTTATGAATAGTCCATTATATAATGAATACAAAATTCCTCGGAACCTGGATTGTGGAAACTAGATTCAGGGTCTTCATTTCTACTTTCCCAAAATAGTACGATTCTATCCATGCGAATGAATGTGTTGATGTTGAACATGGTAGAAACTACTTGATTACCAGTCAATGATGTAAACTGTTAACAAGTGTGAGAGAAACCACCAATGATGTCAATGGCTCTCAAAGTACCCAGTACAATCCATGAGATGCGAATAAATGTGTTGATGTCGAACATGTCACAGAATCCTTTGATCGAAATTCAAAGATGTAAACTGTCGTCAAAGGCAAGAAACCTGCCATTGAGGCATGCAGACTTCAAGGTACTGATGATTCCTAGATCATCTTTCTAGATAATGAGTTGATGTTGATAGAAAGCAATCCGTCGTAGGCAAGCCCACAACACGAAATCATAGATCAAGTTGAAGAAATTTAGTTGCAAGGACTGACTCAGGGATGGTCAAGATGGATGACAGATATTTTTCAAATGAATGGCTTATTGGCAGTGACCTCTTGAACACATAACGACACGACAGATGGCTTGGTGACGATTGACCCAAAGTTAATACCCAGAAACCGGATGAAGACTTTCAATGTGGTTTGAACAACTGTTAGGCAAAGGATTTCCCAACCCAGGTGAATGAAAGTGTCGTGTTCAAGAGTGGTTACAAAGTATGACAAACAGGTTCATTTTTCTCTCTTTTCCCCCACCATTTTTGGCAAGTACCTCTTTATTTTTGACAAGCTTGAGGAGGATAAAATTTGCTTGATTATAAGCTCATCCTTCAGATGAGTCCAACTTAGTTTAAATTTGAACCCTAAGAAGGAGTGGTTCGTTCCTGTTTGTAATTGAACAGGTCCTTCACTGTGAAATTTTAACGAGTCTAGTATAGGAGAAACTCGGTGTTTTTCAATTTTAGAGAGTCTGAAAAAACTTAAGAAGACTCCAGGGTTGACCTTTTTCGTAAGTTTGTGTCTCCCAAGCCCGAAAAAGTATAAAATAATACTTGAGAGAACCGCTTGATCTTTTACGACCAAGGAGTACTTTTCGTCATTAGTGCCCTTGACCCGAAAAAGTAAAAAAGCGATCAATGACACGTCGTTTTATGACCGATATCGAATTTGAAACGACAAAAATCTGGCAATGTTTTCATGTTTTTATGGTCGGAAAAGAGATGTAAGTGGACCATATTTTAATTCCGTTTTAATGAGTTTAACAGAAACACTCGGCAATCTTTTCATGTTTTAGGAGTTAGAAAAGAGCTTAAAGATGACTCTACATGTTTTTTCGTCGAAAATGATAGATTTCACCTGAATAATCCTTTATTCTACACAAGAACACAAACATTACTCATACCTGTTTGAAATGGATAAAAACGTCATAAAATACCTTTTTAAAGTGAAACATAAAAAAAATTTGCAATTTATTTACTCAAAAAACTTATAAAAAGGGCCTTTGTCAATTCATTTTTACCGTTTGAGTTTGGGTGAGAAAATAGTGCTTTTACTCAGAAAACTTCCTGTGAAGATTGCGGAAAATCCAACCGTCGGAATCGAACGTCGTCTTCTCCAGGTAATCCACATCATCCAACTCTTCATTTTTAACCGTTTAATTTTTTGTTTTAATCCTTTATTTCATTTTTGGGAGGGTTTTTAGGCGCAAAACCCGCGCGCGGGGGCCCGCAGGTTTATCATTCCGGGCCTGCGGACCCCAACTTTTTCTCCATTGGGAAAAAGCTCGCGGTCTGCACCTTCCGTGTAGACAAAGTGCGGTCCCACGCACGGTGTCTAACCTAGAGGGTGCGGTCCCCACCGCAAGGGTTTTGAACCCAAAAATTCTCAAAAATGGACCACACAAAATATTTTCTAGCATTTTAATTTGTATTTATACTTGATGCAGAGAGTACATCATGCTAGATTGGCATGAACGAGAGCATGAGGATGTGGATGCCGCCACATGGAATCATCAGCCTTCACTTGATGCTTTGAGGGTGTGCGGATTGTACAAATTCTGGGCCATTCCTGGCATGAGGGCTCAGGTGGATTTCTTACAGTGGTTGGTTGACAGATGGAGCATATAGGACCAGTGCTTCTTCATTGGCGGCCATCAGCTCGAAATCGAGCCAGCAAACATATATTTCTTGACTGGTTTGCCTAAGAGAGGCAAAGACTTGACTCTGCACGGGACTAGGCCAAGTGGCCAGTCTGTCGATAGCCTCTGGCTAGAGTACTGCAACAGCCAGGCTAGAGACAAAGGGATAGACATAAATATGATATCCCGTCCTGAGCTCATGGTGATTGCATTCACTATCACCAGACTTTGCGGAGCTGCTGCATTACATATTGCCACCGGATCCCAGATGCGTATGGCAGTTGATTGCTTTCGAGGCACCATCTTCAACTGGTGCGATGCCGTGTTGGCCAATGTAAAAGGCCAACTGACTAGGGCCAAGATCGGACGACTAAAGACCTTTGGTTATGGGGCTTTAGTCGTGAGTTTTGGCCTGGAGAGGGTTCCTATGCTGATCCCACAGCACCTTACTGTTGGAGCTGGGCTTCTTCGAGAGCCCAAACTAATGCGATGGGTTGCAGTCATGGCCCATCACCTGGACGAGAGGACAAAGGTTGCTCGATTCAAACCTGAGTATTTCCAATGGCTGGAAAACCAGGTCTTTTCCATTTAGGACTTCCCTTACGCTAGGATAGATTTTCGTGGTGACCCAAACATGGTTCTTCCACCAGGAGAGCAGTGGGACGAGTCAGGTAAAATCCTTTTCAACATTTTTCCTATTTTAATTTTTTTTTGTTATTTTTTCATCGTCTCAAAACTGATAGTAAAAATTTCAAAATGTAGATGTGGGTCCACAGTGACCAACCGCTCTCCGGCCTTACGAGAGGAGGCAACCAGTTGCACCCATGCCAGCCCCATAGGACGAATCAGCAGAGGTTTTGGCCGAGTTGGAGGGTCATCTTGAGCACTTGATAGGAGATATTCCTGAGACCACTATAGACGACATTACTCGTCGACTTCAGCGCTATGTGATTGGAGTCCCGGGACCTTTTAGGAGGTTCCTTTGCAAGGTGGCCCGTGCAGTGGTTTCTTATAGAGATCATCACCAGTGATAGGATGATCACCTATTGTGGGCACATATGACATTTTTGTCTTTTGTACTTATCATTTTTGCCGATCATAAGGTGTTTTTCAACCTATGATCAAGGACAATGTATTTTTTGATACACTTATATATATATATATCACTATTACTGGCTTATCTTGTAAATCATGTTATAGAATGGTTTTAAATTTACATGTATGATTATTGCAAATGTCTATTTAACATTCGAGAAGCAATTGCATCTACTAATGTATTTAAAGACCTTGGAATATGCTGATATTCAATATAATCAAATTCACGTTCCAAGAGATGCACTCTCAAAAATAATCTTAATAACACTGGATTTCTAATGGCATACACTCTATTAAGCTGTAATACAACGAGTTCAAAATCTAACCTCACTATCAAACTCCGAATCCCAAACAAAATAGATTCAGATAATAACTCAATCACTGCACTATACTCCGCAATGTTGTTCGTTGTTTGACCGAGGCTTACCCCATGCATAGATACTAACTCGTCAGAGGGCAAATAGATAACCCAAGTTGCGGAAGAGATGTTCCGTGTATTACGACAAGCACCATCAGCGAAACCAATGTATGTTTGGAGAGGCATCGACATCTGCAATATCAAGAGTAAAACCAAGATAAGTAGGAATAATGACGAAAAAACACTCTCTAATCTAAGCACATTGTTTAAACTAAAACACACCAGCTAGAAAGAAAAAACTATCCTAACTAAATCTCCATACCCATTCTTTTAAGCATTATACCTCTTCAAGTAAAGGCCATTTCTGGGTTTACCCAAAGAGTCCCCATCAAAGTTTACCAATTCATAAGCCCCTTTGGCTAGATTTCGCTTGACAACATAGGGACCATGCCACATAGGAACGAATTTTCCAGTGGCTAATTTATCATTAGCTTGATCATAAACTAAGACTAGATCTCCTTCCGAAAAATTTCGAGGGGTCACATTTCGATCATACTGAGATTTCATGCGTTTTGTGTGAGTCTCGATCACCAATGCAGCATCACATCGATTCTCATCTAATTGAGCCAAGTATAACAAACGCTTTTCCTCTTCGGAGGTGGCTGGAAGTAACTCGATGGCCATTTGCAGTGACGGGATTTCGCATTTAATGGGTAACACGGCTTCCAAACCATAGACTAGTTGGAAAGGAGTGAACCCTGTTGATGTTTTTACTGAAGTTCGGTACGCCCAAAGCGCTGAAAATAGCATGTTGTGCCAATTCAACCGATGAATCCCAATGATTCGTCGGATCATGATAACTAAAACTTTGTTGATGGACTCAACCAGACCATTTGCTTGTGGATAATAAGGGGTTGAACTATCGTGACGTAAACCAAGCTGGCCTGTAAGTTTGGTCATCATAACATTTCGAAAATGACGCCCATGATCATTGATTATCACTTGTGGGACACCAAACCTAGCAATTATATGATTGAACACAAAAATTGCAGCTGTCTTGCCGTCTGCCTCGAATGTAGGCATCGCCTCGGCCCACTTAGTAAAATAATCTACTGCAAGGATGATAAACGCATGCCCCCCGGCCGAGTGAGGGTTACATGTAATAAAATCGATACCCCATTTGGCAAAAGGACCAACGGCAATTATAGGGTGAAGAGGAGTAGGTGGAGCGCGCATCTTACGATCAAAAATCTAGCAGTTGTGGCATTTTCGGACTGCTGTAATACAATCTTTAAATCAAGACAGCCGAAAGTAGCCAGCGCGCAATATCTTTTGGGCTGTGGCAAACCCAGACATATGACTACCACACGCTCCAGAGTGACAGTCATTTAGAACCCTTTTATCTTCCTCATGAGTTAAGCAACGTCGAAAAACAGAATCCGCCCCACGGTGATAAAGAGTATCTCCAATAATCTTGAATTGTTGGGACTGGAATCGAATTTTTCGACGTTCTGACCTTGAAATCTCTGGCTGAAAGGATTGGGTGGTCTGGAGATAAATGATGATATCCCCATACCACGGATTTAAAGTGCTGATTAGAAACAAGGATTCGTCCCCAATGGGCTCCTCCGCCACAGTTTCTGTGTCAGCACGCGGGAAGTCACACATTAACTCCGCAAAAACTAAAGATTTATTAGACTTGGATTTCTCAAATTCCAAGTCGAACTCTTGCAGGATAACGATCCATTTAGAGTACTTGCCCCCTAGAAATTTGTTGGTCAAAATGTAGATCATAAGGTTACAATATGAAATTACTGTAGTTTTACTTAGTAGAATGTAGTGACGAAAACGTTGGACAGCTTGAACGGCTGCCAATGCCAATTTCTCCAGATGTGAGTATTTTAGCTCAGTTGGATTTAAAGTTCAATTAAGGTAATATATCACATGTTCAGTTCCTAATTCATCTTCCTGAACTAAGACCATTCAATGGTGGAATGAGAAGCGGCGAGATACAAGAAGTAATCTTGGTTGTAATTGGGAGGTGCAACAACGGTGCATGGGTCAACGCGTGTTTGAGTGCATCAAAATATTTCTGAGCTATCTCATCCCAATAGAATGGAGTATTCTATTTCAACAACCGGGTAAAACCCTTTGTAATCTCGGCGTAGTTAGGAATGAATCATCGTAAAAGGTTTGCTTTCCCTTGCAAACTTTGGAGTTGGCGAAGACTCGAAGGAGGAGGCAATTTGATGATAGCTTCGACCATTGAGGGATCAACGCGAATGCCGACTTTCGAAACTACAAACCCCAACAATCGACCCGTTTCTATACAGAAGACACATTTTTGTGGGTTCAACCGAATACGATAATGCCTACACCTCATAAATATTGCTCGTAAATGGACGAGGTGATCAGTTCGATGTAATGAATGAGCAGGCAAGTCATCGAGATAAGGTTGCAAAATGTGCTTGATGTCATGAAACGCATAAGACATGGCCCTTTGAAAAGTTGCTCCAGCATCCTTAAGCGCAAAAGGTAATTTGCAATAAGCAAATGTCCCCCATGGACAAATGAAAGCCGTTTTTGGTTGATCAGTGTTATAGACATTTTTGTGCCTTACAGCATTGAGCATGAAATGTCCATAATCCAAAGTCCCTAAAAGGGTTATTCCTGCCCCTAAAGGAACAAGGTCAACCAATCACAGCTTCTCCCAGAAGATCTCCACCAAAAACTACTCAGAAACAGTCAATTCAGGATCAATTCAGATGCTCTACTAGCTGCCTGCGTTGCAATGCACCCCAGTACACTAGCTAGGTGCGTTGCAACACACCTAAATGCACTACCAGGGTGCACTGAGTGAGAAATACCAAATGGCAGTGTCATTCTGCGAGGTGTACAGACACTGGAAGCTTCCAGAATCTTCCTCAATGACACTTGCCTCAAGGAATTCGACCAGTGATGAGTAAGAGGCTCTTAGCCTCCAAGTGGAAGCAAGAACTGACAGAGAGAAGCCACAAGTCAAAACAAGCTGACTCATCCTCTCTGCTTACATCTATATATGGATCCCTCATCCTAGAGATCCAGAGGCTGGAATTTTGTACTTTGCAGAGAATTGTTGTTGGTTTGAAGATTGAGATTAGTGCATTGGGTGATTTATGCTTTGTTGGAGGAGACGAAGGGATTCCTTTGCTGGGCGATAGATGCTGGATCGGGACTCACTTGGTTGTATCTCCTCTTGGACTTTCTTATTATATCAATAAAACTATTTGAGTTTCTCCTATATGCTTGTATATCAATGATGCTTTGTTATATATGCATGTTTAGTTTAAATCTGATCCTAAACTAGTTATGAATGTAAATCTATGTCTTTTGTGTAGTTTTCCTCTTCTGTAATCTTGCAGGAACTTGGTGAAGTTGGACCAGTGAGGGAGCAGGCAGCGGGAAGCGAACAAAGAAGAGGGCAAGTGGATCAACAAACTAGCGAAAGACACAGGTTAGTTACATCCTTCCTCTTCGTTTACATTTCATAAAGAAGAATACGAAAATAGTTTTCCTTGTTTGTTGCTAAGGCACTATCACACCTTAGAGTGGGATAGGGGCATTCTGAATGGATACTTTTCCCAACAACAAATTGGCGACTCCACTGGGGATCGTATCTAGTTAGTTTATTTTTGTTTCTATTGTTGTTCATCTCATAAACTCAAGAGTGCCGAATCGAACTGCATTTGCCATTTACAAATGCAAAGTAGAGATCTGCTACTCTAGTCCATTCACTGGGCCTGTTTATGATCTGAACAGCTGATCCAAAAATTATCTAACAACCCTTTGTGATAGCTCTTAGTCCTCCTTTAAATCATCCCTGTAATTGTACCTAATTGATAGCTTTTATCCGGCCAAAAACCGTAGATTAAACTGGAAACCGTGACCCAGAACCCAGAGACAATTCTCGTTTCTGCTTCAGCGCAGGCTCTGTGAAGAGGTTCTGCATTTCAACGCAGGTCCTGAGAGGGCTACTTGCGCTGCAATTCAGTTTCTCTGTGCAAGGGGTGCGCTGATCAGCCTTTGCCTTGTGCAGCTGTGGTTCTCTGCTTCTTTTTGCTCAGTTTTCTTTCTGATTTTTGCAGCCTGCTATCAATGTGTGTACCTATCTGAAAACCCCTTTTCTTTGCCTTAATTCCACCTCAGTTGTATAAAAGAAACTGTATTTGTTTTTGTGTATTTGTTACATCATTTGCAGTTTCCCATTACAAAAGTAAACTAGTCATACTGTCGCCCTTAGATCTAGGCCTGTCGTAAGTGTCGTTTTGATCTTAGGAGTAAGTTTGTTTGCTGTTGACAGTTGATTACGCTTTTACTTTTGTCTTTTGGTTTGAATTTATGAATTTCTAGTGTCGAAACAAGTGTTTACTTCAAAATCATAAAGTGTCGTAATCGTCTTTTTGATTTCGAAAGAAGCTTGTTTGTGTTTTTCACTTGAAATCGAATTCAAATTTGTACAACAACTTTCTTTTTAGGCATCAATATTAAGAAAGTGAAAACAAATACATGAATATGTGCATTTGCATATTGACATTTTGTATGGATTGATTTAGGAAAAGTGCATTTACAGTGTGCTCTATGCTCTTTGAGAAAAGATTGTGTCTTTCTTTTCCCCTTGTAGCTAGGATTTTCATTGTTGAAAAGAGATAAAACCTTGCTTATCATCTTTAGACTGCATTTAGGAATTGTATCTACATCTCGTGGTGATCCAAAAAGGAAAACTTCTAAGAAATATCAACTTAAAATAAATTGATTGAACTTAACAACGCTTTGTAACTTAACGCACAACATATAGGTCTAGGCTAGAGACGTGTTCCGGCGTCGTAAAACCTGGTAACTGTTGCTTCGCTGATGGTTGGGTGATTCCTCCTGAGAGACAATAAGTGCTAGTACGGATTGTGCTCCCATGTACCGTCGAGTATATATTGGGAGACCCCTATAGGCATAAAACCTTTATCCATAGGAACCCGTGTCGGCCGCCCTACTGATCGCAATGCACTGAACACAACATTCGGGAAGATTGACCGCCCATACACTAAAAAGTATTTTGCGGTTTTGCGAAAGGTTTGGCACACCCTCTACCTAGAACTCCAGAGCAGTCCCTTTCGTTCCTTTTCAGACTCCTTAACGGAAAAGGTCCATCTGAGCACTTGTCACTTCAGGCTCATTAAAAATCGAAGGAGACTAGAGTCATCTTTTGCTTTTTCTCGACTCTTTAAAATTGAAAAAGCAAGTTGTGTCCAAGCGTTGTTAAAATTTATTTTAAACGGAATATTCATACCCTTTTTCCTGCGTTGATCTTTAGGTTGAGAAAATGGAGCCTACCAACCAAGGAATTCCCCTTAGTGGAAATCCTAGTCCCTTCTCCTCTTCGGGAGATGTTGGTGTGCCCCATATGGCCACATTGTCGCTTCCAGGACTGACAGTTGGCTTGCCGGTCTGGCTCTTCTCAACCAATGTCGTTCAGAACACCACTATTCCTGAACAATCGAATCAGCAGTTAGACGAGTCCAGAATTTCCCACCAACCTTCTACTTCCTCTAATTCTTCCTCTCTTCCTTCCTCTTCGCGTGACGGGACTGGTAAAGCTAAAAACCAAGTTCCTAAGGAGAAGAAGGAAAAGAAGAAGAAAGAGAAAAAGAAGAAGGAGCCAAAGGCAAATAAGGGAAAACAAGTGTCGTCTAATGAAAATCTACACACAACACTGACTAGGCCTAAATTGCCGTGTGTCATTTGCAAGGGAGACCACTTTCACAGAGATTATCCTTGCATCCCTCGGATACTAAGGGGTTGGTCTCCCCATTTTCACAATCCGGTGTCGTCAACCTCTGATGGCCATGTTGAAAGTACACCGTCAACTAGCGAAAGTGAAGTTCCAGGACAAAAAGTGAGAGCTAGACCTCCCTGTAGATTGTGCGAAGGCGACCATGCCCTCCACCATTGTCCCTTCTTAGACGAGGCTAAAAGAGTCTTGGAAGATCGTTCGGTTTCACCGTCACGACTTCCTCCTGGATATAAAAAACTCTTTCCAAGTCCTTTGTTAGTTGAGAATCCAGCTGGCCCGCTCAAGTGGTCAGCTGAAGCGTCTATCATTGAAGATAAACCAACTAAATCCATACAAGACGAAAGTCAAAAGGTCGAGGCGGCAGTTGACACGGTCTTGCCTTCAGAGGTTTTATCTTCGAATGATACAGTCACTGAAGAGGATAAGGATGACACCATCCAGATTCTTTTCATCAACACAGACTCCGACGAACACGGGGGCAATCAACCCATTCCTTTATCACAGGAAGGAAGTTTGTCAGAGCGATACCCGGCCATCTACTCGGTCCCACCACCAAGCAACCTAGTTGTATCCTTCGACTGGAACCAACTAGGCAGACCCCGTTTGCCAGCAAGCATACCATTCCGAATTATCGTTCAAATATACAGAATGGTCATGGCTGGCACCATCATTGACGAGGGGGCATTTGTGAGTATCCTTTCCTCTATTGCTTGGAAAGCGCTTGGTTCACCATCGCTTTTGCCGGAGATGAGAAATATGACAGGCTTCGATAAAGGAACCAGTCGACCTTTAGGGATCCTCCCCAATGTGCCTATCACTTTGAAAGGGAAGACCGTTCAAATGAACGTGATGGTCGTTCAAGGACCTTTGGATTATAACCTACTCCTTGGACGAGACTATATATATTGCATGGGAGCCATCATCTCCTCACTCTTTAGAGTAATGTGTTTTCCGCACGAAGGAAGAGTGGTCAAGCTCGTGGACCAGCTTTCATTTCCCGGGTCACGCATCGCAAATAGTCATATACCATCCCTAAATGGTCTCTTCATGCAAGAAATGTCTCAACCCACAGTCCGTCCTCCCGATGAGCGCGAGTTATTCGGAGGGATATGACTGGAACCCAGGGGGCATGCGTCCTGGTCTGCTTCGGCAGGAAAACTTTGGGTATAGGGTAGGTTTCCGCGGGAGAATATGACTAGTTCGTACCCCGTCCGTGATTGGAAGAGGGGTTGTTCTAGAATAAGATTCTTTTGTCAAAGTTATGTGTTTGGCGCTCGTTGTCACTCACCTTTGTCTATCTCGGTAGACATCACCGAAGAAGTGTTTTGTTTGTTGGGCAAATGAGACAATCTTTGGTAGCCTGAAAGAGGTAGGCCTCTCCCGGTTAAACAAATGTTCTTCCTGCAAATTGAGGGGTAACCTTGAAACTCTATTTTATACTTGGGGGCATGCAAACCTTGTGGAGTGCAAGCAAGGGGCAGCTATTTATTTTTTAAATTTTTAGGACCTCTAACCCTTTAAACTCGTAGGATTAGTCGTTTCCAAACTTGCATAAAGAAAGGATCCGGGGCAAAGCTTTGTAAGGTGCAAGCTCCATAAAAAATGGCATCTTCAATGAGACATTCTTATCATATGATTGTATTAATCGAGCAGTTTTAGCACATAGTTCATGCTCGTTAAAAAATAAACATAAGATCGAGCAGTTTTAGCGCATAGTTCATGCTCGTTAAAAAATAAACATAAAATAGAGCAAGTGTTTCAACCCGCGTTTAAGCTCGTTAAAAAATGAACTATCCTCCGGTAAATAACCACCGTGAATGTAACATTATCAGCCATTAAAGCCTTGGTCATGTTTGCACCATCACCTCCACTTTTCCATTGGCCGATCATTCACCTCCATTTGATTGTTTACCCATTTTGAGGAACAGCTGCGAAGAGTGATTTCACTAGCCATCCTTGTGACACTGCCATGATTGGAAAATTCCAACCCTTACCTGGAATCAACTGCTACCCATCTTATCACTCGTTCCTCAAAAGACGAGTCTTCTTTAAGCTCTTTTCATCTGACTCGTAAAATATGAAAAGATTGCCGAGTTTTGGCCTTCCAGCTTGTTAAAGCGACCGGAAGTGCTATCCCTCCTCTAGATTTTAATCTTTTTGGACTTGAGGGATTATTGCACAAAAAGATCGAGCGCTTGTTTTGTTCAGCTCATTAAAACTATCGAAAATTCATCCCTTCTGTATTGTTTTATACTTTTTCGGACTTAAGGGATTAGATGACGAAAAAGGACTTCCGGAGTTATCTTTACGTACCTTTTCAGACTCTCTAAAAATGAAAAGGACCGAGTTATCTTTGTCGTTAGACTCGTTAAAAAGATTAATAGCGAGAAACTTGTCTTTAGACGAGAACGAGTTTCACTATCGCTAGGCTCGTTAAAACATAGCGATGGGTTTGCCCGAAGGGCAAATTATAGAACAAGCATATGTTATCCTCCTCAAGCTTGACAAAAATAAAGAGGTACTGGTCAGCAATGACTGGGGAAAAATTGGGAAGAAACTAAAAGAACCTTTATTGGTAGCAAGTTGCTCTTGAACATGACACTTCCGCTCCATGCCTGAGTCGGGTTGGGTTGTTCCATTCACCGGCCACATCACCATGGTCTCGCCATACCATCCACATTTGGGGTAAATGCTACCAATCCATCACATAAGTGTCGCCGATATGTTCAAGAGAAGTCACCCGTGTCCCATCCACTACCATACATTATCCTTCATTCTTTCATGACCGCCACCCTGAACCTATATCATCAGATCGTTTTCACCTCCATCAAAATCATTTGCTCCGTTCCGTGTCATTGATGTGGGATACATTAAGGCCCTCCTTTGACGGATCTCTTCTTGTCGACATTAGCTCATTATCCAAGAAGTTGATCTAGGAACACCCCTTCAGTACTTTGAAGCTTGCATGCCTCAATGGCAAGTTTCTCACTTCCGGCGACAGGTATACATCAATGACCTTCGACCGAAAGATTTTGTGTGGTGTTCGACGCCAAGTCCTTTATTCACACCACGTGAATTGTACTGCAGTACCTTGAGGGTCATTATCTTTATCGGTGATTCCTCTCGCGCTTGTTAACAGTTTACATCATTGACTGGTAATCAAGCGATGTCTTTCCATGTTCGACTTCAAAACATTTCTCACATGGATCGACTTGTACTTACAGTGAAGATCGGACGATATTGAAGACCCCAGATCTAGTTTCATCCATCTGGGCTGCGATATATATTCAGGAAAAATAAAGACATTGACATGTACAGCATTGCAGCACAGATAATCATCCTACCAAAAGGATGATGATTTCATCAGAATCATCAGTCTACCATCAGACGATTGTCTGTCCTATGTACATAAAAATGAATTTATAAAGCTGAGCATGGGAATGCCCGCCTCAGCTAGATCATGAAAACAGTATGAAAAATAATGTATTGTATTGTATCTTATTACAGGTCTCCTCCCAACATTGAAAGAACTTCGGATCCTCCTAATAAAGCATTTCACCCGATAAACGACCTCATACTTTAGGGGGCAACTGTTATAGACATTTTTGTGCCTTACAGCATTGAGCATGAAATGTCCATAATCCAAGGGATCCAAAGTCCCTAAAAGAGTTGTTCCTGCCCCTAAAGGAACAAGGTAAACCAATGACAGCTTCTCCCAGAAGTTCTCCACCAAAAACTACTCAGAAACAGTCAATTCAGGATCAATTCAGATGCTCTACTAGCTGCCTGCGCTGCAATGCACCCCAGTACACTGCGTTGAAATGCACCTAAATGCACTACTAGGGTGCGCTGAGTGAGAAATGCCAAATGGCAGTGTCATTCCGCGAGGTGTACAAACACTGGAAGCTTCCAGAATCTTCCTCAATGACACTTGCCTCAAGGAATTCGACCAGTGATGAGTAAGAGACTCTCAGCCTCCAAGTGGAAGCAAGAACTGACAGAGAGAAGCCACAAGTCAAAACATAAGCTAACTCATCCTCTCTGCTTACATCTATATATGGATCCCTCATCCTAGAGATCCAGAGGCTGGAATTTTGTACTTTGCAGAGAATTGTTGTTGGTTTGGAGATTGAGATTAGTGCATTGGGTGATTTATGCTTTGTTGGAGGAGAGGAAGGGATTCCTTTGCTGGGAGGTAGATGCTGGATCGGGACTCACTTGGTTGTATCTCCTCTTGGACTTTCTTATTATATCAATAAAACTATTTGAGTTTCTCCTATATGCTTGTATATCTATGATGCTTTGTTATATATGCATGTTTAGTTAAAATCTGATCCTAAACTAGTTATGAATGTAAATCTATGTATTTTGTGTAGTTTTCCTCTTCTGTAATCTTGCAGGAACTTGGTGAAGCTAGACCAGTGAGGGAGCAGGCAGCGGGAAGCGAACAAAGAAGAGGGCAAGTGGATCAACAAACTAGCGAAAGACACAGGTTAGTTACATCCTTCCTCTTCGTTTACATTTCATAAAGAAGAATACGAAAATATTTTTCCTTGTTTGTTGCTAAGGCACTATCACACGTTAGAGTGGGATAGGGGCATTCTGAATGGATACTTTTCCCAACAACAATCGACAGGTAGAATGTTGATTTGATTGTATCCAAAAAAACCGTCCATAAAGGAGAATATTTCGTTGCCAGCACAATCATCAATGATTTGATCGATATAGGGAGTTGGGTAATTGTCCTTTGGACAGGCTCGATTAATGTCCCTATAATTGATGCATATTCTTATTGTTCCCTGTTTTTTGTTGACCGGAACAATATTCGATACCCAATCCGTTAACGGGATCGGATAAATGAAACCTGCTTTCAACAATTTTTCAAAATTTTCTTTAATTGCAGCAGCTTTTCGTGGGTGAATCTGACGCAAACATTGCCAGAAGGGTTTAGCGTATGGGTAAGTCTTGATTTCATGAACAACAATCATGGGATCAATTCGTGGCATTTCCTCATAGGATCAGGCAAACACATCGTGGAATTCTTGGAATAGGGCCTTATATAATTGAATTTCGTCATCTGTACATGAGGCACCTATATGAATGTTCTCAACAATTCCGGGCTTAACTGAAATGTCAATAGGAATAGTTCGAGAGATGTTTCCCAAATTTAACTCTGAATCGTGATGTTTCATTGGATTTTGAGGTTCCTTGACATATTCAGTTGTAAAAATTGATGAGAAATCATTTTCAAAATGATCATCCTCAGGTAAAAACGAAGATCTGTGATGGAGATCTTCCCATGGTAAATCATCTACACATAGGATTTCACGAATTTCCTCATCAGAGTGAACAAGTTCAGTAAACGTAGTTAAATCCAAGGTTGATGTGAAAAGTGATTCCTCACGGACCACATTCATGAAGTCATTTTCGGTTGAACACGGGTCAGCAAAAGACTGCACGGCTTCATAGGCAATTTCATATGGACTCAAAGGCATGGAATTACCAAATGAGTCTATCTCAGATTCAGAAGGGATGATCCAAGGATCATCATAAATAATGGTGTCTGATGTAATCATATGAATGGTTGCAAATGAAGATGATGCATTGATTGGTGGAAAAGGAAAAGTTCCTAGTAAACTGACATTTTAACTAATCCTACTCCAACATCCTTATATGGGATAGTCGTTTTACCAACATGCTGAATACTCTCCGAAGAGGCTGGGTCGGATGAAAAGTAAGCCAGCTGGTCTATTGTTATGATCTTTCCATTGTGTGGAAACTTTATTACTCAAAAGACCGATGAAACGACCGTTGTCATAGCGTAAGACCAACTTTGACCCAAGAGAAGGTTATAATCTAGAGGGGCATCAACCACCTCCACATCTAGACTAATGGTTTTTCCTTCAACCCCTATAGGCAAATCCTGTAAATTCCAAAAGGATGAAACCCACGGCCATCAAATTCCTTTAGAATTGTCGGGGATTGATTTAGCGAAGGAGAACCAAGCGATCTCCAACACTGTATCGACATAATACACATTGAAGTCCCTCATCAATTACAGTCCGATGAATAGGCCTGTTTTTTACTATCACTGGAATCTGGAAAGCCATTTGATGAGGCAAACTCGGTGTACTATTTTCTAGATCGAAAATTATTAGGTTCGGGTCCTGAACATCAACAGCTCCTATAGCCGACAGAAGTAATTTACGTTGTGCTGGCATGATTGCAGCGCTTCCAAAGCTGACATTGCTGAGGGTGAAACAACTAAATCCTCAACAATGTTATAATTCTGAGCCGCTCTCGCATGTGGATTGAAAGCTGACTTTCGAAGTATACCCTTGGCGGGCGGTTTGATTACCAAGTCTGGATTAGGTTTCTCGATCTATAGTGGATCGGAACCGGGAGCTGAGGTTGATGGATTAGAATGAGAAGATTCTGCTTCTTTACCATCAACAGGACTTTTACTACCATAATCTTGCGATCGAGTCGCAATCATAACATGGGACATCATCAGTATGGGTTCTTCATTGGCACTCGAGGATGAACCTATCATCTTACTGTCTTGAGCCGGGAAAGGATCCTTCAAAACAACAGGAGTTTGGGAACCTTTGACAATCTTCGCAAACTCTGCACGATGAGGGAATTCTCTTGTAAAATGTTCATCGTCACAAATGAGACAAGGATAACGAGGTTTGCGCTTTTCATCATTGGATTCCGCCTTTTCAGGTTTCTCCTTTGAACTTTTATCCGTTTTATTCTTCTTCTTTCCTTTCTTCTTCCCACCGGATTTTGATTTGGCTGTAGATGACTCTACAACGTGAATATCAGCGGAAATCTCTGCAGAATAATCTCCTGTTGGGGAATCAGGCAAGGTTATAATGGGAGAAGAATTCTTGGAAGACTTCTTCTTACTTTTAGTGTTAACCGTGCCAATCATACCATCGGTGGCATGAGATCCCGAAGGAGCTGCAGCGATTTGATTTTGCTTGGGAAGATTGGGGATTTTTTCGTGTAACGTACTCGACTGAGTATAGACCAAGTCAAGGTACTGTGCTTGAGCAATGACTTGCTCCTCAGTAACAACTCCGGCTTTAGCAACATCTTCAGTGATCTTTGGCAACAAAGATTTTACAAACCACTCAGCCAAGATTTGATCCGGAATAAATACCTTCACTAAACGACGTCGACGTCTCCACTCATGAATATGATCTGAAATGTAAGTGGATGTCGATTGTTTTAGCGAAGTTAACAACTCCATGCCATTGTCATATCGGACTCGCAACTGAAAATGAGTTAAAAACGAGGTAGCTAACTGACTAAAATTATAAAAAGTGCCTCGTGGTAACTCAATGTACCACTTGGCCGCAAGACCAATTAGAGTGCGCTGGAAAAGTCCAAGACGGATTGAATCATCTGTAATGGAGTTAGATGCACACCAGAGGTGGTAAGTCATCACATGGTTCGATGGGTCCTCTCCTAATTTACCTTCAAACTTGGGAATGTCACTGGGCAACTTATTCGGCATTGGCGGCCAAAATGGAAGATAATTAATGGGATCGTTCGTTAGGCGTGACAAGTTAGGTAAGTCCAAAGTTGCGATAAACGGTAACTGCCGATTAGAGTCCCTAAAACTCTGGGTCATGAGACCAGCCCCATGAGGAGGATATCCAAGATAACTAGAAATAAAAATCACGTTTGGGATATTGTATCCTCCCGGAAAAGCAGGATTAATCGGACCGTACTGGGGTTGTTGAGGTTGTTGATAAGTGTACCCAGGATATGATTGATACTGATAAACTGGCTCCTGCACAGCAGGACCGAATTGGTACTGTCCCTGGTACCGTTGATCGGTGAATTGTGGTTGACTTGTGACAACCGTACTTAAACCAGGTTGTCCTACAGGCATCTGAACCGAAGTTTGAATCGTAGATCCAGACGGTGGTAAAGATGTTTGAGGAGTAGATACAGGAATAATAGAAACCGGAGCTGTCGATACTCCAGAAGTAGGTGGGGTAGATTGAACAGATGTTGAGGCAGTTGTAGCAGTCGTTTGAGGTGGAGTACGAGGTGTACCAGGCCTAGGCTGAGAAACTACCGAAGGTACAGAAGTTTGAATGTTAGACTTGACTAGTTGCTGGGGTGTACCAGAAACTAAGGGTTGTCCAGTTTGAGATGACAACTGTACACTTGGCTGCAACACCTGTTTGGTTTGCGATGGATCCCACACTATATTCATTCCGGGGTACTGACCCATAACTGGTTGAGAATACTGAGGACCATAACCAGGTTGAGGGTAGGATTGATAATTGAAAGGTACATTTCCCGTTCCTTGAACAAACATTTGACCTTGGGGTGGTTGGAAACCTTGGTTCGAGTATTGACCTTGGGGTTGATACCCTTGAGGCACATACTGATACTGGGGTTGACCTTGAGGTATAAATTGATACTGGGGTTGACCTTGAGGAACGTACTGTCCCATAGGTATGTATTGTCCTTGAGGTTGCCCCCCAGATGCAAATTGTGTACCTTGAGGTTGCCCCCAGGCGTTAATTGAGGCTGCCCCCCAGGCGGTAAGTGGCCACCTTGAGGTTGAGGATTGGGAATAGAACTGACATCATAAGAATGCCTTCTACGCTCAATGGCTTAGTACCATTGTTTCCAGTTAATAACCCTTGCTCAATGGGTTGAGGAGATGCTCCCGAAAAAGTACCAGAAAGTGACTGATACCCGGAGGGAACAGAAGGACCGCCGTAAAAAAAAGATTCGGGCGATTGAGTAAACATGGATGACTGTCCTGCCATATTGACGGGAGTATAAAAACCTCTAGGTGTTGGGTGATAAGGAGCACGAGGTGGTGAAAAACTTAACCCTGAGTTTTCTAGAAAATTAGTCAAAGAAAGATACCAAGAACTACTCCTAGGTGGACTGTAAAAAATTGATCCACGTTCCCTTAGTTCGATAACAGGTTGATTTTTAGGGACAGGGATGCCTACTTCTTCTTCCGGAGCAAGTTCTTCAATAGAAATAAGTCTAGAAGGAAGATCTTGGGTGATTACTCTTTCTACCCTAGGTGAACCAGGACCACTAGAAGTTGGAGAAACAAACCCCGATGTCAGAGTAGCAGCAAATTCACTTTCAGGCTCGGTATTTCGGGTTCTTCACCTATATCACTAGTAGATGAAAAGCTACCAGCGATTTCAGAGACAAACACTGATTGTGGATTATAATCTGCTACTAACGGTTGAAAATCAGGATGTACTATCAAAGAAGATTCTCCTTCCTCAGGTGACCCAACTCTACTGTCTCTAGGAGTTATGAGGACTTTTAAGCCTTCAAGTTGGCTTGGTACTTCCTCAGGAGGTTGGCCCCGAAGTCTACGGGACTTCCTCAATAACTCAGCCACGTTTACAAACTCAAGAGGCTGGCCCCGAAGTCTACGAGACTGTCTTGGTAGTTCAGCCACAGTTGAAAACTTTTAACTACTTCACACGCAAACAAAGTAAAATCTCAATGAAAAGCACCTAAAGTCTCTAAAGAACCAAAAAAATTTGAATCACACGACTAAAGAATCTAGGAGATTAAACACACACAAACAGTAACTTTCCGGATTGAAAACACTAGTTGGTGATGAAATCCAACGTCGCAGAGTTCAATAGAGAAATGGTGGTTGGAACAGTTACCCCGACAACCTGCTTAATGAATAGACTGGCACAAGTTCCTCCACTTAACTGTCTCGAGTGAAGTGAACCCCCCAAAAAATCCAAGTGAGTCTAGCCGACGTCTGCTCCAGGTACAGTGGGATCTTCCCACCACTGTCACCTTAGGAAGAGTCCTAAAGAATATGGCCACTAAGGTTACCAAATGAGAAAAATACACCTGGGGGAACAATCTACGATCCGATACGTACGCAAGGGCAGAGTAGCAAGCTCAATCCCCTTAAAGGCTCCTTGACATAATCCAAGGTTTACCAACAAGTGACCCCAGGCTCCTCAACAATGGTTAATTCGAGGTTTACTGTTTTTAATATGTGAATATCTGGTGTCGTTCCCAATGAGGAAGGATTGATTCCCACACTGGTTCGGACACGATCTCATGCTTTGCCTTTAAGAGGAGCTTTCCCAGAGTATAAATGCAACAATTTTATTTCTTCCCTACCACAAGATATAAGTACTTGTTTGCTTTTACTTTCTTGGAGAGTTAATTACTTTCCTACTCCAAGACACTAGCCTAAGCTAAGTTGGTGTATCAGAGCCCTAGAAATAAAAATGTTACTAAGTGAATTTTACTTTAAGTGTTAATTTTAGTGGTTTTTGTTTAAGTCCAAAGGTGCGGAGATGAAACTCATGGTATGAAGACTCAACTCAAAATCACTAAAAATGCACCTAAGATGATCTAAACAATATTTTTCTCTTCGATGAACTTCTAAACTAAGAAAGAGTTTGAGAATGCAAATACTTTGTAAACACAAATCTTTCTCAATTAAACAAATTAAAAGAAGAGCTTTTCCTTTCCAAAGCACTCAAAACGAGACAACTAGTTATTTCACAAAAAAATTCCTTTTTCGTTTCAAAGCACTCAATCACTACAAAAAACAAACTTTTTTTTTTCAAAAGAGATTTTTTTTTTTTATATTTTTTATAAAACACTCAAAACTAATGAAAATGACTAACTTTGAGATCTACAAATTATAAAAACCTATTTGAAGTCAAAGCCTACTAAAAGTCTTTTTTAAGGATGTTTTACTTAGCTAGATGTAAGCTAAGGACCAATTTATGCAGAATCACGAATAAGTCGAGAACAACCAATTTTGTTTTCTTTTTGAAAATGAAAATCCAAACTTTCAAATACAAGCTTTTCGAAGTTTTGTAAAGAGAAAACTCAAAGCGGATTCCTCAAACAAGGGGAGATTTCATAAATGGTCAGACTCATAAGAAAGTTGGTAGACACTAAGGTGATCTGATGTCCCTACAGCTTCTAAGCTCAGAGCCACTACAAAACCAAAATGAAAAAAAACCCAACAAGCAAAACTCCTAGGAATTTCACCTAAAACCCTAACACTAATGCAATCAATCCAAGGAAAGCTTCTGACAAGTTATATGTAGGTCTGGGCAGTGGATAACAATTTCTAAAGACAAACTAAGCTGACTGACAGGGGAAATCTTAGGGTTTTCAAAATTTTGACAGGGTTCATAGGCCCACAGTTGGCACAAGTGCGGTCCCACTCTGTGCTAAAAGCCAGTTGTAGGTAAGTACGCACTGTGTCAAATGGCTAGGGTGCGGTCCTCTCCCAAAGCTATGAAAAACGAAAAAATAACCCTGGATCTAAAAACTCTACCCACTTTTACACACAACAAGCCAAAAACAGAAACAAAAATAGAGTTTCTCAGGTCAAAGTAAAAACAAGGAAAACAATCAAGTCCCCAACGGAGTCACCATTTTGTCACACAGAATAAGTCGATCTTGTGGACAAGATAGACCTTCCTAGAATCTAAAGAAGACCTAATGACAAGCAAACCAACTAGACACTATGTTTTTCTAAATATGCTTTGATCAACAAATAGCAAAGAAGTGTTTTTAGGGCCTACCTTAGGTCCAACGCAAGCTTGTGGATGCCCTCGCTCCTTTGATCCAAGTGAGCTCCTTTTCACGAATCTGCAAACACAAACAAGGCAAACAAATTAAATAGCACCTGAAAAGCCAATTGCATAAAACATATTTAACATGAAAGTCAAGGAGTTCATGAAACAAATAACATAAGATACTTGTTGAGAAAAATGAGTTTGATTTTATTAATTCAAAAGAAGAAGAACTTTACAACCTTTGCCTTGACTCTATACAAGCTCCTCCTAGGGTCCAGCAAGAAGTCTCCTCTACTTTGACAAGTTTCACTCACTCCCCAATGAAGCCAAAAATATGTGTGATCTCTCCTCTTAAGCTCAACTAGGAAGTCTTGATTTCACCAGCATTTACCCTAAAAAATGTTCAGCTTCTAACCTCTCCAGCAACAAACCCAATGCCTGTATTTATAGTGCAATGGAGGGAGGTTACTAGGTCCTCCTTCAAAGGGATAAAGCCCTCCTTCAAAGGGATAGCTCCTCTCATCAAGGGATTAGCTCCTTCTCTTTTGGGATGCATGAACCACCTCAGAGCGAACAATCCACGTCAAAATTCTTTCTAGAAACCTCTAGAATTAAGCCAAAGTGAGTTTTTTAAGATAAAACTTGCGCCTTTTGACTTTCACAGGGGTATGCACCTACACCGTTAGGGACAGAGTGGGCAGGTCCGTAGTTTTTGTACACAGAAGGTGCGGGACCGCAGGTGACCATGAGAGAAAGTGTGGAACCAGAGTTACATTGATTTTCAATGGCTTTCTCTCATTTCCAAAGCTTGATTTGAAGAACTGAGGTCTGAGACTCACTCAGGAGGACAGTACAAGTGATGAGAGACCCATAATGACTGCAAATAATCATGGTGACAATATTTTTGTGTAACACCTTCCAAGGACTATAGTTGGACAACCCCTCCAACATGTCCTCATACCAGAGACTTGCCTGCAACTTCGACATTGCAGTGATCCCTTCAATAACAATGTGACCAACTCCCTCTCATGTTGTACTTCAATACACACAACTTTTATTTACTTACTTCCAAAGTAGCTCAGACATCCTCTTATACCATGTTGAATTTCCACAACCTTGGGTCTAGGTTAGAGTCTTAAAATCACTGAAGCTACCAAACCAAGAATCTCAACCATAAACTACTTTGAATAATGGAAATTTAAAGCAGTAAATCACACATGCAAAGATATAAATAGTTTTTAACAAAATTGTACAATATTATACAATCACCAATCTTCGTTATATTAAACTAAATCTGAATAGTACATTGGTCTATGGTATACAAGATACAATGACAAACTTCATTGAAGCTTCTATGTCGTATCTTGTCTTGTGGGTCCTTCTTTTCTATACTGCTCACTAGTTGTGCCTTAGTCCATCAAGGCCACTACACATTGACAGTCTAGGAGGGCTTACACATAATATTGTTGCATGTCACTTCTGCTACATGTACACGAGCTCATAAATATGCTCTCTAGGTTGGCCAATTCCTGAGCTCCAATCTGCAAGTCTAGCAGTCACCTTTGTCCATCAAGTGTTGCACTTCGGCCCCAAAATTCACTCAATCTTTAGCTCCTCTTTGTCACTCCAAGATAGCTTGTCTATGGCTACTTTGGGTAGCCAACACACTGCCCTCCACCAGACCAATGGCACCCAATACTTTACTGTCGATTCTGCTCCTAGGATGGACTCTTCACCTCCTTGGAAAGTCCTCCACATTGCTCCAATAGGCTAAACAATCAAATTGATCCAAACTAGTCGATGCATGACTCAACGCTCCTCCAAAACACTGTTGTAAATGTGTTTTCTCTTCATTGTTTTTTACAGTCCTAGTTAGGGCACTTGCTACAACCCTAAATTCACCCAACATTCAACAAACAATCCCTTCAAGGGTTGTGACACACCCTTGAAGAACCCCTCCTTAGCTACACTGCAACCTGGGATAGTTGTTAACCCTTGATCTCCTCCTATGCCAACCCACCTGTAGTGTTATGGCCTGTGACCTAGCACAATAGACCTCCTGTAGCAACCAGCCTCAAAACAGTGCCCAAAAAATACTCCAAACAATAGTATTTTTACCTTCAATAACTCAGCCTAACAGCTAGCAAACGCGGCCTCCATTAATAAACCCAAAACAGACCTCCTATACTCATCGTCCTATCTCATTCTTTGCAACGGCTAGGGCTAGAGTTATTCTTCTCCAACAAATCCTTGTCTAGAGGTAAAGTGATGCAGGAGCATTCAGCCCAAGCAAAATCATTGTAAATAGTAGACATAGGGGGTCATGCATTTTAGGAATTAGTTTCCTAAGTTCCAAGTCAAAGTAATATTTAGGCCTTTAAGTGTGATTTTATTAGAAATGGGAGAATATGTAAATGCTCTCAAAACAAATAAATGAGAACATGAGTAGTTCCATGATCCTAAGAGTAAGGGAGGGCTTTCAGGCGTAAAAGGAATTAATTAGAGTAGATATGGACCATTGAGCTGATAAGGAGACTGTTCTGCTTTAAAACAAAGGGAAAAGATGGAGTGGATAAAGTCTGCCACATATGTATGCATGCAACAAGATTTAATGCTTTATTTCAGTGATTTAAGGAAAGGATGGGATCATTAATCCAATCCAAGTGTCCATATAAGCATATGTAAGCCTACGGGCAGAGAGGAGGCCAATACTAGGAAATCAAGCATGTGTATGTGTGTGAACGAGACCAAGGAGTCTCAGATGTAATCTTGTTTTTACATTAATAGATGCAGCTTTATTCCCCGACTGTATCAGATATTGAAATATTTCATGAATAATTTATTATCAACTCGTAGGTTCTGTAATAAATTGCAGGCAGAGTTCTGAAGTACGCAGAGGCGTAATATGCTTCAGAGGAAGCACGAGGAGCTATTGAACTCAAGTGAAACCCAGAGTTAGCTTTGGAGAGGAGCTGTAAAGGATTAGAAGGCTGAAACCTTTAAAGAAGCCAAATCACCGAAGAATTGAAGAAAAAACGAAGAATTTCCAAGTAAAAGGGACGAGCGGAGAAGTCCAGTATTGATACTCAACAGCCGTTGGATCTTCAAAGATCAACGGCCGTGATTGAAAGTCGCAATCACATTTCGGAGGTAACAAAGGATGGTGACCACAGATATAAAAACTCCGACGAGCGATTGGTGATATCGTCGATAATCCAATCGGCAATCGCTCAATCGGGGGTTTGTAGTGAAAGAATTTAAGACTGTGGGAAGTTCTGATAGCCGATAGTGATTATCAGAATATCAAAGCTCGGACCATCGGAGTTCGGCACAGCAGAAGTGTGGATTATGTAAAGACCGGACCCGACAATATTATAGTCGTGGTTCTATAGAATTTTAAATCTAGTTTATTGGTTCGGAGGGGAATTTCCTTTGTATTCCAAAATATTAATATTCCCGATAGTTTATATGGCGCGGGCTTTTAATGCGAAAAATATGTGTTATCGCTCCAATATCGGAGATCGATGTCGGAGAAGGGTGATAGCCCATATGTATATGACCATTGATAATTTCCAATAGTGATTGCGATGGGGTTTTCACCTCAGGTTCTGTGAAGAACCATATAAAGGAGGAATAAGGCATAATTGCGTGGAATTCCTTTGTATAAGGATTTCACTGAGAGATTAGCACCGATAGTGTTTTGTGATAATATATATATATATATATATATATATATATATATATATATATATATGCAACCAAAATATATGAAGGAGTATGGTTACATATACATGGACTGTGGTTCTAAAAGGTTCATATTATAATCCCAGTAGAGGATTCAGGCGGGGTGATTGAAGTTCCTATACATAGGAACTGTAGAAAAGGGCCATTTGACCATTAAAGGTCTAAAGATTTAACTCCATTGCAGATTTAAATATCCTGGGGCAAGAGTTGTGGATGCATCCCTAAAGAATGCACACTGTGGGTATATGTGCGAGGGTTTTCCTTGGCATAAGTTTGGCTAAGTATGGTTATATGCCGGGGGTAGCCTTGCACCATTAGTGGTATCAGAGCAGAATTGAGGTCAAAGCAGAATTACTATCAGAGCAGAAATAAAGGGGGGAAGATTTTTGCGAAAAGGAATTTGCACACAGGAAAAGGTAATGTGCTGAATGATAAAGACTACAGTGGGAGATTGTAGCAGTTCCAATAGAGGCTTGGAGTAAGCAGGAATAGAGGATTCCTTGAAGGAAAGAGAAAGCAAGATTGCTTAGTGCAAGTTCTAAAGGAAAGAGGACTTGGAGACAAAACAGAGGACAATCCATTCAAAGGATAGTTGGAATGGTGAAACAAGATCATGTTGAGATCTTGGAAGTGAGGTAATGTGTTCTATTTTAAATTAGGAATGTGTGTTTTTTATACTAATGCACAGGTGACAGCAAGAGAAGCAGTGAGAGAAGAACCAGGTGAGTTCTTGAAGACAGAATAAGGAGAATACTCTGATAGAAAAGTGGCAGTGAACTTGAAGAATCCAATAAGAAATTGGACAGACAAGACAACTGAAGTGTTCTCAAGAGAGATTGAGAGATTGCAGAAGCCTAGAAGGAGTAAAGGTGTTGCTCAAGAAGGGGAGGTTCCAAACAGAGGACCCATGCTTACCAAAAGATTTAGTGAGGAGAGCTTAGTGAGGTAAGATTGCAGCCAGGAGGACTAGCTGTTGCAGAGGCTTGTTGCAAAAGAGCTCATGAAGAAATAAGAGAAGAAGATGACTATTGATAATCATAGCAGAGGTTCAGAGAGAAGCCACAGTAGAGGATATAAGAAAGAGGATGCCAAAGCAAATGGCAAGAATATGAGTCAAGAGGAAATTGGAAAAGAGGTTGCTGAATTAAAATAACAACTCAATGCATTAAGGAGAATGCTTGAGGAAAGCCAGAGACTAGGTTGGGTCTTGAGGAAGAAGCCAGTAGAATGGCATGAGATGCAAAGAAGGTTGCAACAAAAGAAAGTGAAGTGGTTGAAGGGAAAACTCAAGGAAGTTGAGTTAGAAATGGAAGAATCCATTTGTAAACTAGAACAAGGAGAATTTCTGGGAGAAAGTGAAGACTTGAAGACTAAAAATTCAAGTGAGACCAAAAGATCTGATGATTTTAAATCTAACAATTTGTGTATGTTTGCAGGTGAAAGACAATTTGCTGATATTGTCATGAAGAAGGAAAAAGACCAACAGAATCAAAATTATGTTCTGGAAGAAGATGAGGTAGATAGATCTCATATACAACTGGTCGAAGATGTCAAGCAACCAAGTGAAGGGCTTGAAGAGATTGAAGAAGAGAGCATCGAAGAATTTCTGAATCATATGAATGATTTAGAACAGCAAGGAAATATGACGGTTGAACCATCATGTGAGACCATAGGGTCTTATATTTTTAAAATTGATAGTTTGTGTACGATAACAGATATTGCAGTAGAAAAGCAGCCATTTGAAGATATCTTCAGAGAAGATAAACAGCAAGGGAGTGAAGGCAAACTTGAGGAAGAGACTATGTTAGCTGAAAACATAGTAAAGGATCATTAATTCACTATGATGATAGGCACAATAGAGCTAGCCATGGAAACTGTTGAGCTAATTTATGTTCCTAAACTAACACAATTATTTATTATCAATCCGGGTTGTTTATTCTTTGAGGCAAGCTCACTATTTGTGAAGATCTAATATAACCAAACCTTGAAAGATAACTGATTAAAAGCTAAATAAAATACATCTTATAACTCTAATTCAATCAGCCCAAAAGAGAAAAACATTGAAAGGGTTCTTGAACTCAAGAAGTCCACCTTCACCTCAATTATTACTTAATGAATTAGAGATTGAAACCAAAAAATCAAGATGCATAAATTATAAATGAAAGAAGCTCTTAACTTAAGAGACACATAAGATATTCCATCATAATTCATTCATCTCAATATCTAAATCTAAATGGAAATAAAACTACTTGCATGTAAACAACAGAAACTAGTTTTGATCCACCATTTAGTAGAAGGGATGCCCAACTTGAACATCTGTTTTCCAACTCAATAAAATGATGAATAAGCCATTAAAAAATAAAATCAATCACTATGCATAACCATAAAGCAATCTGAAATAAGGCTTTGAAAAATTAAGACTACAATCAACCAAATTGCAATGAAATAAAACTAGTTTAACATGGAAGTGTACTTAGCTTGGAGTGGGGGCCCTCCACCCTTGCCTTGCACACTTTGAAAGATGATATCAGAAGCTTAGATCAGTCACACATCCATAGCATTGAGCAGCAAATTGAGAATAGCACAAGTCTTCAAATTAAGTCTTCAAACCAAAAGTATTACAACATAAAAGTATCATAAGTCAATGTATGAGCCATCAAAGTTGTGGCTCTTAAATAAGGAGTCTCATGAAACAAACTGATCTACATTCACTCTAAAAAACCCAGCTACTCTAATCCATCTATCTAAGTCAAATTCACTACCCTCATCCCAAGAAATATGACCAATATCATGGAATCTCAAAACTGCCCTATTTAGATGGGATTTCTGGATGACTAGTCATGATTGACTAGCTCCAAATAGGCATAATAAAGCTCGTTCTGTTGGAACCAAGCATAGGTGGCTCGGTCCTAGTTCCCAAGCTTTCCATTCTTGTATCCCATTCGTGCTGAAGTGGCCTGCATCCATATGAACCATGAAGTGATTACGGGAATTTCTGAAATTGCCAAAATTGCACTTAAAATCAAACTTTTATAAAAACTTTAGAAATTGACAAATTAAAGCTAAATACCTGATTGGACATCAAATATTCATTAAAATGGAATGAATGGAGTGAAAATAGATGATAAATAGATGGTTAGGTAAGTTTCTTAAAGCAAAATAAGACCAAAACCAAGGCCCAACATCTCTCCCTTGCTTATCATCAAGCATGTCCCCATGCTTGCTTGCTCCTCTTGGATCCTCTGCCTTTTGTAGTGGATGTTGTACCTGTAGCTGTTTCCCTGTCCAAACAATCAAATCCTGATTCATGCTTTACCTTGAACATTGCTGCTTTAACCTTTTGTTTCTCATATTTGACCTGCCACATATTTTTGTCCTTTAACCATTTGAATGCTTGCTTGGAGAGTAATTCATTTCTTCTTTTCAATCTGCCTACTTATTCTTTTAACTTTTCATTTGTTTTGATCAGCTTAGCATTGTCCTTTTTATGTGCCTTGTTCTCTCTTTTTAATTGCTTTTCCAAGATTTTGCTAATTTCCATTTGATCAGTTAAGTCTTGGATTTTGGCCAAATTGATTTCCTTTTCAAAGTCTTGTGTTGTTTTCATTAATGATGCTGATGCATCATCATCATATGTGGAATCCATTTCAAGGACTTCTTGTGCAATATCATGTTCTTCTTGTTTCCTGGGAGAATATGCCTCTACTTCTTTTTCCAGGTCAATAGAATTCTTATTCCTAGGAATAGACATGACAGATATTTCAGTCTCATGCATGGCCATATTTCTAGCTCTTGTTCTTGGATATAAGGGAGAAGTCATCAAGCTCTTGTTTTCCTGTTCTAATTTGTCCTGTACCTCAATAATCTGTTCAGTAAAATTATTTTTATTCATGAATTCTCTCCACACTATGCCCTGTGATCTCACCTGGTACTCCACTAGGATTTTGATTAACCCCTGATGGTATATCTGTGCTGCTTTAGGCCTATGCTCTTGTTTTACTGTTTCAATCATTTTCACAAGACTCTTATATAGGAAATATGGTAGATTAATCCTATCATCCCCTTTGATGTGCTGTAGTAATCTAACATGATACAAGTGGGTAATACTGTATCCTCGATCACAAGTCAAGAACTTTTGGATGACCAAGACCAATTCCCCCCATGGTTCATTAAACCACTCCCTGGGTATCCCTTTTGTCCTATCAAATGTCCCCTTCCAGTTTTTCTCAAGGAAGAAAGTCCACGCTTTCTCCTTGAAGTGTAAACCTTTATGATACTTCTCCCCTATCATTGGCAAATCTAAGGCTTTGGACAAGTATTCTTGGGTTACCGGGACAATGATTTCTCCTACTCGAGTCTGGTCTTGACTGAAATTATTTATATAATCTTTGGTTATCTGCTCAAAATGGCCATTAAACTTCTGTAAAAAACCTATCATCCCTGACTGATAAAGTTTTTCTACAGTCTCCTTTCCCCAGCTTTCCATCTGAAATCTTGGCTCTACTCGGTTTGTCATAATTTATGTAAACCAATCAATGTAGGCCTCTGTTGTTACTAACTTCATTTTAACAATAAAAATTATGACTATTGTTTTTTTTTTTTAAATGAAATTCTAGAAGCAACGAGGCTTACCTTCCTCCTCTGACTCAACCCAACTCTGCCTTCTTTAACCTCTGTTATATTCCCTTTTGCACAAGCACTGTGTTAATCCCCTGTTTAATGCAAACAACACCTGAATATCTCTTCTGTCAATATATTGATCTCTGTTTGTTTTGAAAATTAAATACACATGCAGCAATAACCATGTTTACTCAGCTCAAAAACAACATGATTTACTGTGTATTTAAAACAAAAACTTAAAGAATTTGGCTCTCGGCCTCAACAACAGATATTCAAAAATACTCTCGGCCTAATCCCAATTTATCGTTTTTCAAAAAATTTGACTGTGTAATGTGGCAAAATATTGCACACGACCTTAATCAACAGAGCTATGAGCTTAGAGGGCTATTCACATGCGCTCAGTCTCTAAAAATAAATTACATCATGCTCACGGCTTATAAACAAATGACAAATTTTTTTTAAAAACGCAGAATACAATTCTTGGCTTTTCAACAAACAGTTCTCGGCTTCAAAATCTTTGAAAAAGGCTCTCGGACTCAAGACACAGGACAATACAAATCATCGGCATCATCTAAATATTCACAAAACTCCCTTGCTTTAGCATGACATTACGTACTCAGCATTACTCAACAATCCGACTTCTTTTGGTAGCCAATAACACATATGACAATTTAGTATGCGTTCCTCTGTTCTGGTCAAACCATATATTAACACGCGCAAACACATGACAGAGCCCACCAATGTCTCACAGCTAATAGCACGCAGCAAAAGGGAGTGTTAAATGAATCAATAGCTAAACAATCAGCGCTCATATAAACAACCTTTGGCGCTCTCTGCCTCTCCTGTTCAAACTAACTCTCCGTGTTTAATGCATCATATTCCATATTAAATTCGAATTCTTCTAACGTGTTATGCATGCAATATCTAAACTTTAAATGCTGCCTGGTTGACCACTGTTTCTATACCATGATTGACGCATAAAAATATGTTAATATATCCATAAGTGCTGTGAACTTGGAGTTATCACGGTTTTATAGTGTTACCTGTCTGTCACTGGGCGCGTGGAATGTAACCGAGCGCTTCAAATCCCTATTTCTTCGGTCAGTCAAACTGATGGCAAAGCAGTAAATCGATCAGTTTAATGACAAGCAATCATACATATCCACAGTCGCCGAGCGAAATAAACTCCAGTCTTACCTTGCTAGATCCCGAAACTCGGCTTTCTCTACACATTAGACTCGGATTTCTTCTTTAAAATCGCCTCAACTCATTCCTCTCTCCTTTTACTGTGCTGCGGCTTCAAACATGATCTCTCTGAGCTTATGGGCGATGAAGATTATGGGTTAAATGATGGTGGGATTGTTGTTTTAATCAGTGCAATGGCTCGGTCAGTTCATGACCGTTTCGGGCTGTACAGACCCTTGTATATCCATTGAGTTGTTTTGAATTTCGTGGCTTACATGGCCGTCCTATTGACCAGTCGCCTGACTGTGTCATAAGGATTGGCCAAGTGTGGTTGTGTATGCACAATCCCTGCATAACATTTCAACCAATAGATAATACTCCGCCATGACACCATGTGCAGTCGTACCTGTATGCTGTATGGTTTTTACCGTTTTGACTCATTGCAATTTCTTTGCCATTATACCCATCGTATAACCATTCTCCGCTTATGGTGTAATGATCGTTGGTTGCAATGATTTTTGTTTGAATACCATTCTCCCGCTATCATGTTTTAATACTTACGGCCTCCACCATATATCATTCCTTTGCAACCCATATACTTTGCTATGATAACCCTCGGCCCTTTGTAACTATGTTATATTCCATTTGATATGCGCATTTGATTTGTATATATACCTTATACCATGTAGCTTATGCGAATTTGGGAAATGACTTTAGCGCATTTATAAACTTATGATATATATGTTAATGATTTTTGACTTCCATATAGCGCATAATTTTTATAACATAATTTTATAATTTTAAAATGACCATTGGGGTCTTTTTTAAAATTATAACCATTTCTAATGCTCTGAGTTTATGTGCAGGTGAAATGAGTTGTCCTAGCTTGATCTTTTTGCTTTTAAAGAAAATACCTAGGGTTATAAGAGGATGTATAGGGAATGTATATGAATGAAATGGAATATGTATAGGGAATTTGGGATATATATAAGGAATGAATGTTAATGAATATCCTCAGATACTAACTTCAATTAGATCAAAAACTAAAAGTTCCTAAGAAAAATTTGAATTTCAAGCACAAAATGGCTATGAATATACTCCCTTGTATGCTGTTTGTACAGGTGGAATGGAATCAAAATGTTGTAGATGGATGAAAAGTAGACTTTTATTACTGCTCCTTGTTCACCATGCTCCATTTCTTAAATTTTTTAGGTCCCTTTGTAATAATGTTTCATCTCAGGTCCCTCTGCAATGCTTCTGGAATGTTGTGTTGGCTTTGATCTGGTTCTGCCGCAACAAGTTTGCTTCAGGTCCCTCTGTAATAATGTCTCAGCTCAGGTCCCTTCAGGTTCTGCTGCAACAAGTTTGCTTCAGGTTCCTGTGTGGACAATACAATACCTTAGCTGTTCCAGCTAAAAGCTTGCTACAATACTCTCCCTTGCTGAAGGTTTGACTTGTCCTCAAGTCAATTGTGGAAAGGTCCTTCATTGAAATTGTGTGAGAACAGTAGAACAAGAATATAGAATTCATAAAGTCCAGGTTTCCCTGGTTTTCCCCTATGAATTCTTGTTTGCATGGTGCCAGTTACCTGGTTTTCACCAGCAAACAAATTATTTATTTTTTTTGTTTTTTTCTATATACATTTTTTATTTTTTTTTATTATTATTTTTATTTTTTTTTATTTTCCAAACTGGAAGATGGCTGAGCCATGATTTCCAGTCCTGTTTCTTCTACCAGTTGTTTCATGAATGCTTCTTTACTGATAGGCTGATGATAAACTTTCAACCTATGTCCATTTACAACAAATGAGGTGGGGTCCTGGTCGATTGTCTTGATCTTTACTGCTCCATTGTCAAAGATTTCTTCAATTTCATATGGGCCTAGCCAGTGTGTTGTAAACTTTGCTTTGAAGTCTTTGAATTTGGAGTCAAAAAGTAAGGCCCAGTCTCCCTTGTGAAATGTCTTTGTTTTGATGTATCTGTCGTGCCACTTAATTCTTTGTTGTTGCACCAATGTAGTATGTTCTATAGCTTGTTGACGATGCTCATCCAATTGATTCAGTTCCATGATCCTCTGTTGTTGTGCTTCAGTAAGGTCCATGCCAAATTCAGATGCTAGTCTATATGTTTGTATCTGAAATTCGATAGGCAATAAGGCTTCTTTCCCATAGACCAACTGGTATGGACTAAAACCAGTTGTGTTTTTCCATGTGATTCTGTAGGCCCATAGTGCATCCTTTAACTTTTCAGACCAATCTTTTCTGTTCAGCTGGACTATCTTAGTCATGATATTTTCTAAGACCTTATTCGTGGATTCTACGTTACCATTTGCTTGAGGGTGATATGGAGTAGACTTCCTATGTTTAATCTTGTATTTCTCTGTCAGATCCCGTACTAACTTTGATGTAAACTGTGTTACTTGATCTGTTACAATTTGTCTAGGTACTCCATATCTTACAAAAATTTCTTCAAAGAGGAAGGTGACCACTGTGTCATCTGTTGCTCTGCTTACTGCTTTGGCTTCTGCCCATTTGGTTACATAGTCCGTGCATACTAGAATGTACCTTTTTCCATTTGATGGTGGATTAATGGGTCCAACAAAGTCAAGTGCCCACTGCTCAAATGGCTCAATAAGAACCTGTGGCTTGAGTGGCATCTCATCTGACATGATTGGTCTCCCTATTCTTTGGCAACTGTCACATTGCTTGACATATGCCTTAGAATCTCGGAAGACGGATGGCCAGTAATAGCCCAATTGCAGCACCTTATATGCTGTTCGTTTATCTGCAAAATGGCCACCACATGGTTCATCATGACATGCTCTGAGAATGTCTAATATTTCATCTTCACGCACACATTTTCTAATCATTAGATCTGAACCAGTATAAAATAAATCACCATTCACCCAGCTATACCTAGAACTTTCTCTAACAATTTTCTTTCTTTGCTTGCTAGTGAATTGAGTTGGAAATTTTCCAGATGACAAATAATTCGCAATATGTGCAAACCAAGGTGTCTTTACTGTTATGGCAAAGAGATGTTCATCTGGAAAGTTGTCTATAACTGGATTTGGGTCGTCAGGTGATTGTATGCGGGACAAAAAGTCAGCCACTTGATTCTCTTTGCCCGACCGATCTTGTATTGTGATATTAAATTCTTGCAATAACAGGAGCCATCTTGTAATTCGTCCATTGGTGATGGGTTTGTTCATCAAGTATTTTATTGCTGAATGATCTGTGTGAATAAAAACTTGATATCCTGTTATATAATGCCTGAATTTATTTACTGCATGTATGATAGCTAACATTTCTTTTTCTGTGACTGTGTAGTTCATTTCTGCAGGTGTCAGATTCTTACTTATAATGTATATTGCATAATTGAACAAGTTTTCTTTCTGTCCAAGAGAGGCACCTATCGCAGTATCTGATGCGTCAGTGGAAATATGGAATGGCAAAGACCAATTTGGCCCTCGAAGTATGGGTGCCACTGACAGCTTATCTTTTAGAATTTGAAAAGCATTTTGACAGCTATTTGTCCATTGAAATTCTACATCTCGTGCTAATAGTTTAAACAGGGGTTGAGCTATTTTACTAAAGTTTTCAATAAATCGTCTATAATAGCCTGCATAGCCTAAGAAACTTCTTACCTCCTTTTGTGTTGTAGGTGGCATCAGGTTAACTAGGACTTGGATTTTGGCTGGATCCACCTTAATTCCGGAACCGGAAATATGGTGTCCCAGAACTATACCCTCTGTCAACATCATATAGCATTTTTCGTTACTTAATGACAGATTTGTTTCGATACATCTCTTCAAGACTTTTTCAAGATTGTTGAGACAATCATCATATGTATTTCCATAAACTGTGAAGTCATCCATATAAACCTCTACACACTCATGGACTAGATCAGCAAATATCGCAAGCACTGCTCTTTGAAAAGTTGCAGGTGCATTGCATAAACCAAATGGAAAAACATTATATGCATAGGTTCCCCATGGGCAAGTAAATGTAGTCTTGTCTTGGTCTTCTGTGGCTATTCTAATCTGGTTGTACCCGCTAAACCCATCCAAGAAAGAGAAGTATTTCTTTCCAGCCAAAGAGTCTAACACCTGGTCAATGAATGGTAGAGGAAAATAATCTTTTAATGTAGCTTTATTTAACTCTCGATAGTCTACACATACCCTCCACTTTCCATTTTTCTTTGGTACAACAACCAATGGTGAAACCCGTTGACTATCTGAAATAGGATAGATGAATCCAACATTTAACAGTTTTTGCAGTTCCTCTTTCACTATTTCTTTCATCATAGGATTCATTCGTCTTTGAGGTTGTCTAACAGGTTTAAGTTTATCATTTGTATAGATGTGGTGGATACATGTGCTAGGATGGATTCCTTGCATATCAGTATAACCCCAGGCAAATGCTTTTGAGTATTTCTGTAGTAATGAAATTACCTCTTGTTCTTGTTTTGATTGCAGCTGGTTTCCAATATTTAAATGTTTTCCAGGATGTACCTCAATTGTTTTGATTGTTGGGTTGATAACTGTGTTTACAGGAAAGATGTCTACCAAAGAATTCTGCAAAGTTCGAATAGTACATGTTTCCTGAAAACATTGATTCAAAAGTTCATTTGCAACTTCATATTGAGCTTTCCTAAGCTGCTCTGAAATACTTGGTTCTGAGATAAAAAGGTCCATCAAATCTTCATTCTCTTCTTCTTCTCTAAAATCAAAGAATTGATTGATACTTAAAACTACTTTTGTTTGTTGCTTTTCCTGAGTTTCAAGTATTGATTCTAAAGAAGTGGCTTGTGCAGGTGAATAAAGAGTGATATGTTTTCTTTCATCTCCATGTGAAATTATCATACTTCGAGATCTGCATCCTATGAAGGCATCAGCAGTGGCTAACCATGGTCTGCCTAAAATCAGAGGATGTCCTCCCAAGTTTGTCTTTGGTTGCAAGATCAAGAAGTCAACAGGATATTCCCATGAATCCAAGGAGACTATGATATCTTCTAACATTCCTTCAGGAACAACTTTAGATCTATCTGCTAATTCCAAGACTGTTGAAGTTGATCTAATGTTGTTTAATTGCAAAGTTTTCATTGTCTCCATTGTCATTACGTTTATAGCTGCTCCCAAGTCTATTAATGTATTTGGTACAGAGAAATTATTTATTGATATGGTAACCATTGGGATACCAGGATCAATATATTTTTCTACTATAGTTTGAGTAGACATGAGACTTGCTAATTTACCAATGACTTGGATTGTTGTAGGATACTTTTTCTTTCTTTCTTTCCGAATGCACAATTCCTTTATTGTTTTTGCGTATATTGGTATTTCTTTAATGGCTTTTAACAAAGGAATCTTAACATATGCATTTTTTAACTCATCTAAGATATCAAATTCAGGAAGGGTTATTTGATTTTGATTTTGTTGCTCTACCAACCTTTCAGGATAAGGTGGTGTTTGTGTTGTAACATTTGTTCCTTTCTGATTTTGTACCTTAGTTTGCGATGTTTCAGATGATTCTCCTTGTTCAGTTGGTTCTTCTATAATTGGAGGAGAATCCTTCTTAAGTACTTTTCCAGACCTTAGATGGACATCATCAAGAGGAAGAATTGAATATGTAGGGTAACATGCTGCTTCCTCTACAGTGTATGCAGATCTGTCCACTTTGTTATTCGGATTGGCCACTGGTTGGGCTGGCAATTGCGTTGGTCTGGGTTGATTTGAAGGTAACTGTAACTGTTGTGGTTGTGTCAACAATGGTGGTGGATTCTGCTGTTGGAATGGATATGCAGAATTTTGTTGCGGAAATGGCATGGATGGAGGATATGGTGGGTATGAAAATGGCTGTTGGTATTGTTGCTGGTAATGTTGTTGATACTGTTGAGGTTGTTGGTTTCCATAACCATATCCCCTCCAACCTTGCGCAGGTTTTTGTGGATATTGTTGTGGAGGCCAAGCTTGTCATGGCATTGGAGGGGTCCAAGGATTATAAGATGGATAAGCATAATTTTGCTGAGGGATTTGTGGCTGATTCAGTTGAGGCATTCTAGGTGGCCATGGTCTTCTTGGTGCAACATAATAGAAACCTTCTGTTCCTGGCACTTCTTCCATTGAATTCATTTGTAAGTCTTTCAATGTTACACAATTTTCTGTGGAATGATTGCCTGTACAAAGACCACACACTTGAATGCTATCTAAAGGACAATCTCTCAAAGGATGTTTCTTTTTACATTTTGAACAAAATATTGCTAAGGCTTGTTCTTGTTCTTATTTCTTCTTGTTTGCCTTTAGCACATCTACTTGTGTCCCTAATGTACTCAAAAGATATGTTTTGAAATTTTCCAATAGACTTCCTATTTCAGCTCTTGTTATCCCTCCTGCAGCTGACTTTGCTACTTTAGAACTTACTTCCCTTCTTCCGGTTTTTGATCTTCCTCTAGAATATTTCTGACATAACTCGACAATTTCATCGAATGGAAGGTTTGAAATATCTCCTTTACCCATCACATTCAAAATGTCAAGGTACTCATCTCTTATGCCTTTGAGGAAGATTATGCGAACAGTTTCTTGATTTAGAGAATGTTGTTTAGACTTCTGAAGATTATATGCGAATCTTTCTAAATATTCTTCTAGATTTTCATCTTCTTGTTGTGTCATTCTAAACACATCTTCCTTTGAATCTCTAGATCTACAATAAGGTTGATATTTCTTAAGGAAGACGGTTCGCATATCATCCCAGGAGGCTATTGTTTGTTCTCCTAAACCCATAAACCATTTTAAAGCTGCTGCTTTTAATGTTGCAGGAAAAAGATGGAGCTTATGAACATCATCAGTATAGCCATATGTTCTACATAAGATATCAAATTCAAACATGAATGAATCAGGATCTTCTGTAGACATTCCATAGAAGTTTGGCAACACAGAAGGTGGAATGTTTTTCATTTTTACTTCTTCTCTTAGTATTGCACTTGTATCTATTATCGAAAAACCGAAAGTAGATTCTTGGTCAAGTCCATCTTCTTGTCTTCTCCTGTCGTTTTCTAGCTTCCTATCATTTTCTTGTTTTGCCTCTTCCTCTCTCTTCCTTCTCCATTCTCTTTGTTGTCTTTCATTTTCAGCTCTTTGTTGTTCAGGATTAAGATGAATGGATCCATGTCCCTCTTCTGCCATTGTTTGAGTTGTTTCAATTTCAGTTGGACTTTCAAGTTGTGGGAAGATAGGAGGATCGATGGATGGAAAAACAATTTGTTTTCCCTTCTCTTTTTGTTTTCCGGAAGTGGAGAATTTTTGCTTTGCTTCCCAAGCTAACAAAGTTTGCCTTTCAATCAAGGTTAATCTTTGGCCAGTTCTTTGTTTTTCTATCAACTCTTCAATTATTGGATTACCAGTAACTGGTGTATGTGATGATCCTATCTCTACTTGTGGGGGGTTTTTGATAAATCTACCTTGAGGATCTCTAAATCTAGGCATAAAGAAACATAATTAAAGAAATGAAACGTAACTAATGTTTTTGTTTGTTTTGGATTTTATCTCTCTATTGACTATGCCGATATTTGCCTCCCCGGCAATGGCGCCAAAATGTTGAGCTAATTTATGTTCCTAAACTAACACAATTATTTATTATCAATCCGGGTTGTTTATTCTTTGAGGCAAGTTCACTATTTGTGAAGATCTAATATAACCAAACCTTGAAAGATAAATGATTAAAAGCTAAAGAAAATACATCTTATAACTCTAATTCAATCAGCCCAAAAGAGAAAAACATTGAAAGGGTTCTTGAACTCAAGAAGTCCACCTTCACCTCAATTATTACTTAATGAATTAGAGATTGAAACCAAAAACTCAAGATGCATAAATTATAAATGAAATAAGATCTTAACTTAAGAGACACATAAGATATTCCATCATAATTCATTCATCTCAATATCTAAATCTAAATGGAAATAAAACTACTTGCATGTAAACAACAGAAACTAGTTTTGATCCACCATTTAGTAGAAGGGATGCCCAACTTGAACAAATGTTTTCCAAATCAATAAAATGATGAATAAGCCATTAAAAAACAAAATCAATCACTATGCATAACCATAAAGCAATCTGAAATAAGGCTTTGAAAAACTAAGACTACAATCAACCAAATTGCAATGAAATAAAACTAGTTTAACATGGAAGTGTACTTAGCTTGGAGTGGGGGCCCTCCACCCTTGCCTTGCACACTTTGAAAGATGATATCAGAAGCTTATATCAGTCACACATCCATAGCATTGAGCAGCAAATTGAGAATAGCACAAGTCTTCAAATTAAGTCTTCAAACCAAAAGTATTACAGCATAAAAGTATCATAAGTCAATGTATGAGCCATCAAAGTTGTGGCTCTTAAATAAGGGGTCTCATGAAACAAACTGATATACATTCACTCTAAAAAACCTAGCTACTCTAATCCATCTATCCAAGTCGAATTCACTACCCTCATCCCAAGAAATATGACCAATATCATGGAATCTCAAAACTGCCCTATTTAGATGGGATTTCTGGATGACTAGTCATGATTGACTAGCTCCAAATAGGCATAATAAAGCTCGTTCTGTTGGAACCAAGCATAGGTGGCTTGGTCCTAGTTCCCAAGCTTTCCATTCATGTATCCCATTCGTGCTGAAGTGGCCTGCATCCATATGAACCATGAAGTGATTACGGGAATTTCTGAAATTGCCAAAATTGCACTTAAAATCAAACTTTTATAAAAACTTTAGAAATTGACAAATTAAAGCTAAATACCTGATTGGACATCAAATATTCATTAAAATGGAATGAATGGAGTGAAAATAGATGATAAATAGATGGTTAGGTAAGTTTCTTAAAGAAAAATAAGACCAAAACTAAGGTCCAACAGAAACTGTTGAGACAGATAGTAGGGAAGAAGGACATCTACTGAAGGATGTTAAAAAGGAGGAACCCTATGCAAAGGATTTAACCTTGGGCAAAGGAACACTAACAAAGGAGTGTTTTGAAGAGGATGGATAGTATTTTGAAGATATCAAAAGTCTCGAGGAGTACTCTAGGAGAATAGAGTATGAAGGAGAAGACCTCTTGAATGAGGGAAGTAGTGATTTGCTATAGTAGAAAGACCTTGAGATTACAAGGATCAAAGGAAGATATGGTTTTAATACTTTAACATAGCATGTAAAGGATGAATCTGGAAGATGAGAGCATTGTGATGAAGTGCTTGCTAAGTGTGAAGAAGAGATTAAACTGTTGGAGAAACTGATGAGAGAACCTGACGGTAGAACAGAAGCTGCAATTACAGTTTCTAAAGAAGAAGATGTGTCTCAAGTAGGCATGGATATAGGAAGATGCAATAATTTGTTTGCAGGTTCATTAAATAGCATGAATAAGTATGAGTATGTGATCAAAGAGATTGAGCTAAGATTGTTTGAAGATGGCAAAGAGGCGGTAGGAATCAAACAATTTCAAAGTAAAGATAACCAGTAGTAGGTTAAAGGAGGAGGAGTTCACTATAGTGGACAAGAGCAGGAAGACATCATTAGAACAGATGGTGTGGAAGAGAGACTAATGGACAGTCTCATGAATTCTGCTGAGAATTTGAATCAGCATACTGATATGCTGATAGAGGAAGAGGAAATAGAGCAACAAATTGAAATGTTGCCAAAGAAAGAAGAGGCACCAAGGCCTCATGTTTTTAATTTTAACAAGTGTTTTGTGAATGCAGGTTTTGTTGCAATTGCTGGAGGAGATTTGGCACAGGTGAGCAGCCAAGTAAAGATGAAAGAAGAAGACTTCATGGAAGAATTCAATCCATGGAACAAAGATGTTAAATTGCTGGAGAAAATGCTGAAAAGTCATGATTCAATCATGAAAGAGGGTAAGGACGATAGGGAAGCAGCAAAAATGGCAGCAAGTAAAGAAAGAGCAAGTAAACCAAAGAATGAAGCAAGCAAAGAAAAATTCAGCATAAAAGACAGCAACATTAACCTAGAACAAAGAAATACAAAGTAGAATATGGACCAACCCAAAGATATGCTAGACATAGAAATTGAAGAAATGTGGCAGCTGATGATGCAGCAAACCAAATGGAGAAGAATGGTAACAACAACAAGAAAGATCAATCAAAAGTTGAAGCTGATTGATAGGAAGAAGAAAACGGAGCAAAATACAACAAAGTGTAGTAGCAACAAAGGAATAAAGCATCTGGAAAGTTACAAAATGAAGTATGGGATCCAGGAAGACCAAGACCAGAAGACACATGATCAAGAGATCATGATCTACTTTGGGAGTCTGATGCAGGAGCATTCAACCCAAGGAAAATCATTGTAAATATTAGATATAGGGGGTCATGCATTTTAGGAATTAATTTCGTAAGTTCCAAGTCAAAGTAATATTTAGGCCTTTAGGTGTGATTTTATTAGAAATGGGAGAATATGTAAATGCTCTCAAAACAAATAAATGAGAACATGAGTAGTTCCATGATCCTAGGTGTAAGGGAGAGCTTTCATGCATAAAAGGAATTAATTAGAGTAGATATGGACCATTGAGCTGATAAGGAGACTTTTCTGCTTTAAAATAGAGGAAAAAGATGGAGTGGACAAAGTTTGCCACATATGTATGCATGCAACAAGCTTTAAGGCTTTATGTGAGTGATTTAAGGAAAGGATGGAATCAGTAATCCAATCCAAGTGTCCATATAAGCATATGTAAGCCTACGGGCAGAGAGGAGGCCAATACTAGGAAATCAGGCCTGTGTATGTGTGTGAACGAGACTGAGGAGTCTCAGATGTAATCCTGTTTTTACATTAATAGATGCAATGTTATTCCCTGACTGTATCAAATATTGAAGTATTTCATGGATAATCTATTATCAACTCATAGGTTCTGTAATAAATTGTAGGTAGAGTTTTGAAGTACGCAGAGGCATAATATTCTTCAGAGGAAGCACGAGGAGTTATTGAACTCAAGCGAAGCCTAGAGTTCACTTTGGAGAGGAGCTCTGAAGGAGAAAAAGGTCGAAACTTTTAAAGAAGCCAAATCACCGAAGAATTGAAGAAAACGCGAAGAATTCCCAAGTAAAAGGGATGAGCGGAGAAGTCCAATATTGATACTCAACAGCCGTTGGATCTTCAAAGATCAACGACCACGACTGAAAGTGGCAATTGCATTTCAGAGGTAACAAAGGAAAACAACCACAGATATAACAACTCCGACGAGCGATTGGCGATATCGCCAATAATCCAATCGACAATCGCGCAATCGGTGGTTTGTAGTGAAAGAAGTTAAGATTGCGGGAAGTTCCGATAGCTGATAGCGATTATGAGAATATTGGAGCTTGGACCATTGGAGTTTGGTGCAGCGGAAGTGTGGATTATGTAAAGACTACACCCAACGATATTATAGTCATGGTTCTATAGAATTCGAAATCTGGTTTATCGGTTCGGCGGGGAATTTCCTTTGTATTCCCAAATATTAATATTCTCGATAGTTTATATGGCGCAGGATTTTAACACGAAAATATGCGTTATCGCTCTGATATCGGAGATCGAAGTCGGAGAAGGGTGATGGCCCATATGTATATGACCATTGATAATTTCCAATAGTGATTGCGATGGGGTTTTCACCTTAGGCTCTGTAAAGAACAGTATAAAGGATGAATAAGGCATAATTGCGTGGAATTCCTTTGTATAAGGATTTCCCTGAGAGATTAGTGTCGATAGTGTTTTGTGGTAATATATATATATGCAACCAAAATATATGAAGGGGTATGGTTACATATACATGGACTGTGGTTCTAAAAGGTTCATATTATAATCCCGATAGAGGATTTAGGCGGGGTGATCGAAGTTTCTATACACAGGAACTGTAGAAAAGGGTCATTTGACCATTAAAGGTCTAAAGATTTAACTCCATTTCAGAGTTAAATATCATAGGACAAGATTTGTGGATGCGTCACTGAAGAATGCACACTGTGGGTATATGTGTGGGGGTTTTCCCTAGCATCAGTTTGGCTAAGTATGGTTATATTTCGGGGGTAGCCCTACACCATAAAGTTGCACAAGATGGATGCTAAAATGAATCTCATTCACCATGTATTTTTACACCAATAAAGGGGATACATGAATTTATGAAGAGACACATCTATTGGATAATTTTACTTCAATGCTACATGACTTGAATGCTAATAATTAAATGTCAACTTCAAAAATTAATTTCTCCTGCCATTTCCTCTCATGCCATTACATGTAGAAATGTGCTCTTGGAAATTCCCCAAACACAATTGGGTGCAAAACACCATACTTGGGTTTCAAGCCCACAAGTGACCCTTGTGGTGCTTTTCCTTCCAAACCCCAAACCCTACGGCTTGTATTACCTCCCAAGCTGCTCATAAATCAAGAATTACATGTCGGGCCTTCCTTCTACTAAGCATGGCAATGAATGTGTTTTTGTGGTCATCGACAGATTCTCTAAGATGGTCATTTTGGCAGCCTGCAAGATGGGTATCGCAATAGAAGCCACTGCTAAGCTCTTATTTGAACGATTGTGGGTACACTTTGGGATCCCACAATCCATTATCTCATATTGAGATAACAAGTTTGTAAGAAACTTATGGTCAAGTCTCTGGTTGATGTTGGATACCAAGCTCACTAATTCCACGACTTTCTACCCGCAAACTGACGGCTAAAGAAAGGTCATCAAAAGGATGTTCATACACATTTTGTGCATGTACAACTCGAAGCATCCACACACATGGGATGAAATCCTCCCTTATGTTCAACACAGCTACGACAGAGCTCTCCATAGCTCAACTGGCCACAACCCCTTTCAAGTGGGATTGGTATTCCAGCCACCATGTCCCATTGATGTGGCCATACCATTTGCAAGTACTCAAGCAAATTCGTATCATGTCCAGTCCAAAGCTGATAGGGCTAAAAAATTCATTGAGTGCATTCAACACATCCGAAAGAAGATACATGACATATTGGACAGAGCGAATGCTAAGTACAAGCGATGACATGATCAACATTGGGTGCCATACAAGTTTTCGGTGGGCGACAAAGTTTGATTAAATCTATAGTATGAATGCCTCGCTTGGCCCCACAAAAAGCTTCGCCTACTCCAATATGAGCCATACACCATCCCCAAGGATGTAGGGGAAAATTCGTTCGAGTTCAGCATTCCATCGTTCCTTGGCCTGCACCCAGTGTTCAATGTGAACCACCTTTGACCATACTTTCCACCATTACTGGACACATCTGACAATGAAAGACAAATCACACCATGGAATATGCCACAAATAATTAGATCATCGACATGTAGATCGATAACACGCACGCCAACAGAGGATCTAGCTATATTGAGTTGTCAAAATGGGCCAACTCCTTCACCAGGGCAAGTGGTTCACTAGGGACCAGGTTGAACAAAGATTTCCTCACCTCATGGAGGCTTTGCACGCAATGGTGACCATTACAGGAGGGATGATCCGGGTGGATATTGGTGGCCACCTGCCTATTTCACCTAGACCTCCAGTCTGTTTAATCAGTTTCCTTGTTTATAACAACATTTACTATTTTTAGCAATTTTTTGGGTCCTAAAATTTTGGAGCAGTTTTGACCCCCTAAACAGAAATTTTTGAGGTTTGAAGTAGGCCCATAATGATAGGCAAGGGCCTATAGAAAATCCTATAGTACTCAAAGAGATATTTCCAATGAGGTAACATACGTGCCAGACAGAGATAATATAACCAAGTTACGACCCGATGAAGTTGGCTGCCCAGCTAACCCCAACGGGGCCCACAAACTCTTGGCGTTCCATCCCCTAGTGTTTGGGTTTTGGTTGTTGAGGTTTTTCCTTGTTGTCAAATAATAAAAGGGCCCTTGACCCTTATTGTAACACAATTCAGAGGCATGTAGCTGCCACATCTCTTCTTAGAGATAAGCTACCATTGCCCGAGCAAGTTTATTTCCATTATGTATGTAAGCATATTTCAGTTTTTTAAAATTAACGAAATGAAGTTTAATTTATGTTGGATCTTTATGTTTATGTCTATATCTGTATTTTGTTGTGTTCCTGCATAAGTCTAGATCACATTGATTTCCAATTGAGTCAACATCTACAAGTTTTATGACCATTGTGTTATAGACGGGGAGGTTGTATGGGGTCGTACACCACATCGGCATCCTCTACAAGGCTCCACACAAGTCACATGGGCATAAGTTGTTGGAATATTTGTGTTTCCATTGATGTCACCTGTTGAAGTATGTACTCATGAGTCCCTATGTACATCTTGAGTCTATTGTACACTTGTTGAGGGTTGCCATGTTGATGTAAAATATTGTCATAACTGTAGAAGATATGTCATGAGGTAATAAGGCCTCATATGAAGCTGAGCTACATGTGTACTACAAGTCTAGTTGATGATGAGTGTGAAGTCGTGTTGAAGTTATGCAGTTGGGTTCCTGATGTCAAGTTGGGTCTAGAAGGATGGTTACATGTCATATCACTCCCCTGAATCTTTGTTGCAAGTTTGAGGGTTGGATCTCTTGTTTTAACCTATGTTATGCCCAGTCTCATGGATGAAGGCTTGTGGGAGCAACTAAAACTTCCCAGTCTCTAGCTGGATGTTTTGTGCAAGAGATCAACCAGATCTTCTTAGTGTTGTGTGTGCGACTGAGGAAAAACATATAAAAATATTTGGATTTCACATGCTCATTTGGAATTAATTTGATATTTGCGAATTCTAGTGTCAGAATTTTCCAGAGAAAGGTCAAGACAAGTTGCGGGGCCTCCAGAAGGTTATCAAAATTGAATTTATCAAAAGGCTAGTGGAATGAGTGGCTTGATTTGGTTAGAAGTCCAGCTCAATCAAATATGAAGGATGTGAACAGGATTTGGGCAAGCTCCATCACTTGAAGAATTAATTGATCTCAGAAATTACAAATATGTGAAGGAAGGAAGTTAATTTGGTTGGTTCTCTAGTAGTTGGATTTAGTGAATGTGCATGAGTAGAAAGTGCACAACCAATGAGTTTTCTAGTGAGTTCAGGATTTCAGAATTGTAGTGTGCTTCAGAGATTATTCTTCAGTATTGTTTCAGAGTTGTGTGCATATATTTAAGATCAGTTTGGAGAGTGCACATGGAGAGTTTTTTTCCATGAATTGGAGTGTGGAATTTTGGCTACATGAGTGTCTTTATTTGTTGCATGTTTTGAATATTCAACAATATTTTCATTTCTGAATCATATCATTTTGTAGCAGAATTGTTTTTACTTAGAGTGGGGGCTTCAAGCTAAGTGCATGTTACTTTTCTATTGTAAGAGTGGGTGCTCCAAGTTGGTTGTGGGCAACATGTCTCATTTCAGTCAAGGGGTGGGTGCTCCAAGTTGGTTGTGGCCAACATGTCTCATTTTAGTCAAGGGGTGGGTGCTAGCTGATATAATATAAATGAGAACAATTTTGAAGAAATAGATAATAAGAAGAAGCAGCAAACAATTCAATGGTTTTTTTCCCTAGAGGGGGGTTTTTCCACCTAAGATCTAAGTGTCTACATGTGATGGTTGTTTGTGCTTTTCATGTGCATGATTGATCCGGTGATCAAAATTTAGCTCAAAAATGAAAGTGCCCAGAACCTTTCTAAATTAGCATTAAGTTGAAGTGTCCGTCGTTTTGAATCCAGCGACACTTGTTTCACCTCAATTCGATGTCGTATGACAAAATTATGGTTTTCTGATCGTTTGGCCCAACAATTAAAAAAAAGTTAGTAGGTTTTCTGACTGGGCAGTTGATTGGGTAGTCGTATTGCTGACATCATCATGTCTACTAGGAAGATATGATCCAACCAGGAATTGCCAAGTGGAAGCCTTGTATTGGTCAAGTTTCTCATTTTTAATTGGGCCATGTTTGTTGTGGTGGACCAATTAGGGTGTGCCACGTGGCCTACCCAGAGGCCGCCATGTGGCACCTCGTGGTTGGAAAAAAATTGTTTAGAGTTTGGATGGCTTGAGATGGGCTTGAACCCTTAAACTACAGTTCGATAGTCTAACACCTTACCAGTTCGCCTATGTGGCAGTTCTTACCCGTATATGGCATGGGCACTATTTAAATTTTACAATGACAAAAGTTTTCGAGAAGGGGTCGGGCAGTCAGCCCCAAACCCTACTCATGGAGCCTCCACATAACCATATGCCAAGTGGAGTATAGCACCGATGGAGCAGGGCTTAGGATTTTCCATAGCCCCAGCTGTAAGGAACCTACATAGGACCACGACACAACTGGGAAGGAGCTAAGCAGCAAGGTGTGGAAGTTTGGCCCTAGCCATAGGCGTATGGGCACCCACATAACCACTGCTGAAAGGAATGAGCATCGACGGTAGGGGGATTAGGGTTTTCCCCTAGCCCATGGTTTTTTTACCGCATAGGATCGTCTACCCCAGAGAGGAGTGCTCAACTGGTGGGGAATGAAATATGGGGACCAACCCCTAGTCTATTTCGCCAATGTGACCACGAAAAAGCACGAAGGGGCTTCGATGGTAAGGCAGGCCGTTGGCCCGACCCTCTGCCCCATGGGTGCTAACATGACTACTGACCTAGTGGTTAAGGGTCTAGGCCGGCGGGGGCGAGTAGTTAGGTCTATCCTATGGTCTCATGGTGCCAATGTGACCATAATTTCTACGCATAGGGGTTATTGGGAATTTAAAGTGTCAAACAAATTGCACCTTGAGTGGGAAAATTTTTCGCCCCCATAGCAGAAAACAGGGTGAAATTGTAGCATTGTTAGACTGTTTATCGATTTTGTAGGATGAATAACATAGGAGGAGTTTTCAAAGTTTGTTGGAGCCATAACTTTGTGAGTTTTTGGACTTTTGGAGCAAAAAAAGATTCTAGATAGGGTTGTTTGGACATTATGGATCCAATGGTGACCTCTATTTACTTATTGGATCACATCTGAAGAGAATTTTTTCAGGTTCAATTCCTTGGGTGTATGGATCAATCAATATTTTGGAGCAGTTCTTGAAGGTGTTTAAGCATGGAGAAGGCCTTGTAGGGGTTTTCTCACCTTCAAAAGTTTAACACAGTAACTATGACTTGTAGGGTGCAACTAATTTTGTCTTTTATCACTATGTATTGTTGAGGAAAGCTTTCTTTTTGTACCACAATGTGGAATTGAAGTACTTGTATGCTCATGTAAGATCATTTTCATATGGAGTACTGGGTCTTTGTAGGAGACAACTTTTATTGCTGATGGCTTCATGACTGACTGTAGATTGTCATGTTGTTTATAGTGAGAGTTATTTATAGGAGAATGCTTCCTTGAAGGGGAAACTAGCCACTTGTTTTATCAACAAAATTTATGTACTCTTTTTCATTGAATATATGGAGCGGTCTAGCTATGTTGGCAAATCCGAAGATGTAGCCCAGGGGTGGTGAAATACGTAACCAATTTCTTTGTTGTTTCTCTTCATGAATGCTTGTATGAATAATAAACAAGATCCCTCATCAACATCAAACAAGGATTTGTTCAGCACAATGCATAGCAAAAGAAGTACTTGAACACACTACATATACCTCACAACCAAGGGCCATCTGAAGAAGCGAATTTCAAACTGCTGAAGCTATTCGTGCCATCAATCTCACAGCATCAATCACATGGAAATCGATGCTCGCACATAAATGCTGACACCTGCATTCCACTTAGAAACGTGGCTAAAGAATAGAATGAGAAAATGAGAAATTTGAATGCACCATCATATTTGTGGCATCCAATAGTGCAAAATCGACTGTCCAATTTTTGAATTCTGAGAAATTGAGAATCTGGGGCTCAAGGAATCTTTTAGATTCCTAAAAGATTCTGCTCCATGGGTGGACTGGAAACCTGCAACTCAAAAGGAAAATCTGACCTTTCTATTGCGATCCCTGCGGAAAACCATGAAAAACGACTGTAAAGTTGACTATGTTCCGATAAAAATAATTTTTACCTCTCTAGAGAATCTTTGGGCATCAAAGAATATTATGCCTCCTCTGTCTCAAAATCCATGCCCGCTCCTGGTTCCTCCTCCATTTGCCACCAGGTGCACTGAAAAACGAAGGCTTATATAAAAATTTGTGGGTGGAGTTTCCAAACAAGTCTGTTTGGTGCAGTGGTTAAGTTGAGGCATTAGTTGAGGAGGGATCGGGTGGTCAAACCGTGCCCCTCCTTTTTTTTACACATTACAGTTTGGCTGTTTAAACGAAATGAATTTGAAATAGGGGTCGGGTCCACATTAGATGACCTGCCCCATAACTCCCACATTGGTTGCATTAAGGTTGTTTTGTGGGCTACGTGATTCATGGTAGTCCCGTCATTTATGGGGGCGTTCTTTATGGTGGTACCATCCTTTATGGTACGTGGTTTGTTCATGGGGCAGCTTGGTGGGGGCTAGCCCACGTGGGTTGGGCGGGTTCAATCTCTGCCAGCCTCCTCATTAATGTATGGCATATATGTTAGTTGGTGTGGGGTGATTGGGGTGGTGGCCCACCACCTCCCGTTATATATTTTTAAAATGTTTTAAAATGAGGCCTTTTTCGAAATTTTCAAAAGTTGATGAGAGTCAAATTAACGAGGCCATGATTTTTCCCAGAATCTGGCCGGATTCCGTCCACCAGAAAAAGTTGAAATTGCGGCCTCCTTAAGCCTGCCCAGTTAGCAAAAGTCAACCTAACTTTGACTGCCTCTATCTTCCTCATCCGGATTCGGATTGACGAATCGTTCACACCACCGTGATCACGACGATGAGATATTTAACATGAACCTAGTTCGAGCATAATCAAAATAACTTTATTTTTGACCCTTCCTGAGTCCTCCTGGACTTCTGTATGTGTCTGGAGCCACCTTGATCAAGGTTCATATACGATGGGTCAAAAATTGCATAAGAACTTGGCTTCTACTGCCATACAAAGCTTCCATTGGTTCCACATAGAGAACGAAGGAAAGGATAAAATCTCCCTTACGAGGGAAAGGTTGGGGAAAATTTGAACAAAGAACTCTCTATTGATATAACATGTGTTTGATATTTTTTTGGTACCAGGGAAACTCCCTTAATAAAATGTCTTCCACCAAGTTTTTTTTAAGACAATTATATTTCACTTAGTTTACTACAAGTTTTCTTATGACAATTGTATTTCGCTTGGTTTGAGATATTTTTTTACGAAAATTTTAATGTTTAAGACTTAAAAAATTTCTTAGACTAGCCTTTCATGTAGTCGTGCACCTTTCAAGACCTTTCCAAACTAGGAAAGGCACATCCACAAATCCCAAGGGTGCCCTTAGCATCCGGTAATATTAATATGAGCCAGTAAGAAAGTGCAAGTATATTAACTCAAGGATTTGAAACCCAAAGTTTACGTTTGGGTGGGCAATGTTATAGGCCCATACTATGCTTAGCCAATCTTTGGCACATGGAGAATTTGAATGTCTAGAATAAAATGAAATAATGATATAGGCCTAACCTGAGCCAAAGCATAGGGAAATGTAGAGTACATTTTTGCACCCCTTTCTCTGTAGAACATAGTTCTTTCTACTGCAACCAAATGTTGTACATTTGAAAGTTGTTAACTCCTAATAATATAATTACTCCATAAAAAGCCCCAACAATGATAAAGAGATCATTGCTCATGTCCCTCATGTGCAGTAATCTAGTCATTAGTATCTAAGAAGAGTCTATATCATACAAAATGAGAACATCACACATTTTGATGATTTGTCTATCCAAATAAAATATTTTAGGCAGTAATCTGTTATACAAGATATTTTCAACTACATACTGCATTGCGTTGACTTTCCAAAATATAGTATCAATGAGAAAAGCAAAAGTAGGTCTGAAGAAGTATCTAACAACATTATAAAGCGCAGGTAGGTGTGAAGAAGTATTTAACAACATTATAATAAAGACTTTGTTAGTAATTCCACCACTACTTCCATACACAGGACATGAATTGTGCAAATAATAATTATGAGTATGGGGTAGTGAAGTATAGATCTTGAGTTGAGCTCTTTAACGAAGGTTCTATTCCGCCTTCATGTTCAAGAAAAAGAATGAAATCTTAAAATGTGACTTTGAAGTGGATATCTTAGTATCTTGTAGAATTGTTATAATGCTAGGAGAAGGATTCTAGTGCCAAAACATTAGCAACTTTAATGCCTACTTGTGGAGGGAATAGTTTTTGTAATTATCTGCAAAGTCTATCGCTAGATGATGTTTAGAAAAAATAGAACTAAATTCCAACATACATGTAATTGGGTTGTATTTTTCTTTGATCTTTGCTACTCCTTGAATAGCCTGCAGTTTGCATGGTGAAAGTAAGAAAATTAGCTCACATTTAAACATTAAATTGACAATACTCTGTTAAAACCATTCCTTTTCTAGGTATAGGACTCTCCAAAGTGGTTACCTCAAAATATTCAACAATCCCATGAGAATTATGGCCCAGTGGCCTGAAGTGAATGAATTCCCCTCATCTTTTGATCAACAATAATTGAACCCATTCTAGTAAGTAAAAACCCACCACTCTAAAATAAAAAATATAAGTTATCATATACTCTAGACATTTCTTTATCTCATAAAAACCTTCAAAGATGTCAATGTTGGGTTGACAAATGGTGCATATAACCGTCCTTACATTAGCTATTATATTACGAACAATTTACATAACAATTGTAGCTACTATGGCATCCAAAATAGAAGTGGGCTCATCCATGAAAATTATAGAAGGATTTGAAACAAGCTCAACAACTATAGTTAGCCTTTTCCTTTGTTTTGTTGACAATCGAGTCACCCTAGGCAGGATTACTAGTGCATCCCTTAAATTGGCTAATTCTACAAGTTCCATGACTTCATCAAAAAAGGCATGCAAATTGGTTTATTTTACAGGTCAAATCTCGACTTCCCTTTCTTTGCTTCAAACCTACAAATTCTCAACCCTAATTCAGAAACCCTAGTACAAGTAGATAACCTTCTCTTGTACCTTTATTTCCTTCGCTTTAGGTGGAGGCTACCTCCTTGATAACTTGGCTTGAGATACTCCTTAGTTTTTTCCTTTAATTGGCCTTCAAAAGGGGTTGTAGTACTTCGGCTTCTTCTACAATATATGGTGTCTGTTATTCTTGGACAAATACGATATTAGGGAATCTTTCACGCCATCTAGGATGATCAGTCTCACCCTCGCATCCAAATATCCATATACTTCTAGCTCCTTAGGGTCGGTTGGCTTCTTGATCCCTTTCTTTGCGAACTCCTAGATCCTATTGACCTGCAAGACCAACTTGATCCTTTCCTTCCAAGGACTATAGTTGGACAACCCCTCCAACATGTCCTCATACTAGAGACCTGCCTACAACTTCGACATTGTAGTGATCCCTTCACTTACAATGTGACCAACTCCCTCTCATGTTGTACTTCAATACACACAACTCTGATTTACTTACTTCCAAAGTATCTCAAACACCCTCTTATACCATGTTGAATTTCCACAACCTTGGGTCTAGGTTAGAGTGTTAAAATCACTGAAGCTACCAAACCAAGAATCGCAACCATAAACTACTTTGAACAACAGAAATTAAAAGCAGTAAATCACACATGCACAAATATACATAGTTTTTAACAAAATTGTACAATATTGTACAATCACCAATCTTCGTTATATTAAACCAAATCTGAATAGTACATCAGTCTATGGTATACAAGATACAATGACAAAATTCGTTGAAGCTTCTATGTCGTATCTTGTCCTGACGATCCTTATTTTCTATATTGCTCACTAGTTGTGCCTTAGTCCATCAAGGCCACTACACATTGACAGTCTAGGAGGGCTTCCACCTAACATTGTTGCATGTCACTTCTGCTGCATGTACACGAGCTCATAAATATGCTCTCTAGGTTCGCCAATTCCCAAGCTCCAATCTGCAAGTCTAGCAGTCACCTTTGTCCATCAAGGTGCTGCACTTCGGCACCAAACTTCACTCAATCTTTAGCTCCTCTTTATCACTCGAAGATATCTTGTCTATCGCTACTTTGGGTAGCCAACACACTGCCCTCCACCAGACCAATGGCACCCAATACTTTATTGCCGGTTCTGCTCCTAGGATGGACTCTTCGCCTCCTTGGAAAGTCCTCCACATGGCTCCAATAGGCTAAAAATTAAATTGATCCATGTTGGTCGATGCATGAACCAATGCTCCTCCAAAACACTATTGTAAATGTGTTTTCTCTTCATTGTTTTTGACAGTCCTAGTTAGGGCACTTTCTACAGCACTAAATTCACCCAACATTCAACGAACAGTCCCTTTAAGGGTTGCAACACACCCTTGAAGAAACCCTCCTTAGCTACACTGCAACCTGGGATAGGTGTCAACCCTTGATCACCTCCTATGCCAACCCACCTGTAGTGTTATGGCCTACGACCTAGCACAATAGACCTCCTGTAGCAACCAACCTTAAAAAAGTGCCCAAACAATCCTCCAAACAATAGCATTTTTACCTTCAATAACTCGGCCTAACAACTAGCAAATGCGGCCTCCATTAATAAACCCAAAATAGACCTCCTATAATCATTGTCCTGTCTCCTCCTTTGTAGCGGCTAGGGATAGAGTTATTCTTCTCCAACGAATCCTTGTCTAGAGGTAAAGTGATGTAGGAGCATTCAGCCCAAGCATAGGGGGGTCATGCATTTTAGGAATTAGTTTCCTAAGTTCCAAGTCAAAGTAATATTTAGGCCTTTAAGTGTGATTTTATTAGAAATGGGAGAATATGTAAATGCTCTCAAAACAAATAAATGAGAACATGAGTAGTTCCATGATCCTAGGAGTAAGGGAGAGCTTTCAGGCATAAAAGGAATTAATTAGAGTAGATATGGACCATTGAGTTGATAAGGAGACTTTTCTGCTTTAAAACAAAGGAAAAAGATGGAGTGGATAAAGTCTGCCACATATGTATGCATGCAGCAAGCTTTAATGCTTTATTTAAGTGATTTAAGGAAAGGATGGGATCATTAATCCAATCCAAGTTTCCATATAAGCATATGTAAGCGTACGAGCAAAGAGGAGGCCAATACTAGGAAATCAGGCTTGTGTATGTGTGTGAACGAGACCGAGGAGTCTCAGATGTAATCTTGTTTTTACATTAATAGATGCAACATTATTCCCTGACTGTATCATATATTGCAATATTTCATGAATAATTTATTATCAACTTGTAGGTTCTATAATAAATTACAGGAAGAGTTCTGAAGTACGCAGAGGTGTAATATGCTTCAGAGGAAGCACAAGGAGTTATTGAAATCAAGCGAAACCCAGAGTTTGCTTTGGAGAGGAGCTCTGAAGGAGCAAAAGGCGGAAACCTTTAAATAACCCAAATCACTAAAGAATTGAAGAAAACACAAAGAATTTCCAAGTAAAAGGGATGAGCGGAGAAGTCTAGTATTGATACTCAGCAGCCGTTGGATCTTCAAAGATCAATGGCCATGATTGAAAGTCGCAATCGCATTTCGAAGGTAACAAAGGATGGCGACCACAGATATAACAAATCCGATGAGTGATTGGCGATATCGTTGATAATCCAACCGGAAATCACTCAATCGGCGGTTCATAGTGAAAGAAGTTAAGAAGTGAGGGAAGTTCTGATAGACGATAGCGATTATCAGAATATCATAGCTCGGACCATCAAAGTTCGGCACAGCAGAAGCGTGGATTATGTAAAGACCGGACCCAATGATATTATTGTCGTGATTCTATAGAATTTGAAATCTAGTTTATTGGTTCGGAGGGGAATTTCCTTTGTATTGCCAAATATTAATATTCCTGATAGTTTATATGGCACGGGATTTTAACACGAAAATATGTGTTATTGCTCCGATATCGGAGATCGGAGTTGGAGAAGGGTGATGGCCCATATTTATATGACCATTGATAATTGCTGATAGCGATTGCGATGGGGTTTTCACCTCGGGTTCTGTGAACAACCATATAAAGGAGGAATAAGGCATAATTGTGTGGAATTCCTTTGTATAAGGATTTCCCGAGAGATTAGCACCGATAGTGTTTTGTGGTAATATATATATATATATATATATATATATATATATATATATATATATATATATAGATATATGCAACCAAAATATATGAAGGAGTATGGTTACATATACATGGACTGTGGTTTTAAAAGGTTCATATTATAATCCCAATAGATGATTCAGGCGGGGTGATTGAAGTTCCTATACACAGGAACTATAGAAAAGGACCATTTGACCATTAAAGGTCTGAAGATTTAACTCCATTGCAGAGTTAAATATCCTCGGACAAGAATTGTAGATGCATCAATGAAGAATGCACATTGTGGGTATATGTGCAAGGGTTTTCCTTGGCATCAGTTTGGCTAAATATGGTTATATGCCGGGGATATCCCTGCACCATTAGTGGTATCAGAGAAGAATTGAGGTAAAAGCAGAATTACTATCAGAGTAGAAATAAAGGGGGGAAGATTTCTACGAAAAGGAATTTGCACACAAGAAAAGGTAATGTGCTGAATGATAAAGACTACAGTGGGAGATTGTAGCAGTTCTAGCAGAGGCTTGGAGTAAGCAGGAACAGAGGATTCCTTGAAGGAAAGATAAAGCAAGATTGCTTATCACAAGTTCTAAAGGAAAGAGGACTTGGAGACAAAACATAGGACAATCCATTCAAAGGATAGCTGGAATGGTGAAACAAGATCATGCTGAGATCTTGGAAGTGAGGTAATGTGTTCTATTTTAAATTAGTAATGTGTGTTTTTTATACTAATGCACAGGTGATAGCAAGAGAAGCTGTGAGAGGAGAACTAGGTGAGTTCTTGAAGACAGAGTAAGGAGAATACTTTGATAGAAAAGTGGCAGTGAACCTGAAGAATTCAATAAGAAATTGGACAGACAGGACAACTGAAGTGTTCTCACAAGAGAGTGAGAGATTGCAGAAGCCTAGAAGGAGAAAAGGTGTTGCTCAAGAAGGGGAGGTTCCAGACAGAGGACCCATGCTTACCAAAATACTGAGTGAGGAGAGCTTAGTGAGGTAATATTGCAGCCAGGAGGACTAGCTATTGTAGAGGCTTGTTGCAAAAGAGCTCATAAAAAAATAAGAGGAGAAGATGACTACTAATAGTCATAACAGAGGTTCAGAGAGAAGCCACGGTAGAGGATATAAGAAGGAGGATGCCAAAGCATATGGCAAGAAGATGAGTCAAGAGGAAATTGACAAAGTGGTTGCTGAATTAAAAGAACAATTCAATGCATTAAGGAGAATGCTTGAGGAAAGCCAGAGACTAGGTAGGGTCTTGAGGAAGAAGCTAGTAGAATGGCATGAGATGCAGAGAAGGCTGCAGCAAAAGAAAGTGAACTGGTTGAAGGGAAAACTCAAGGAAGTTGAGTTAGAAATGGATGAATCCATTTGTAAACCAGAACAAGGAGAATTTCTGGGAGAAAGTGAAGACTTGAAGACTGAAACTTCAAGTGAGACCAAAAGGTCTGATGATTTTAAATCCGACAATTTGTGTATGTTTGCAGGTGAAGGACAATTTGATGATATTGTCATGAAGAAGGAAAAATACCAGCAAAATCAAAATTATGTTCTGGAAGAAGATGAGGTAGATATACTGATACAGCTAGTCGAAGATGTCAAGCAACCAAGTGAAGGGCTTGAAGAGATTGAAGAAGAGAGCATCAAAGAATTTCTGAATCATATGAATGATTTAGAACAACAAGGAAATATGATGGTTGAACCATCAAGTGAGGTCATAGGGTCTTATATTTTTAAAACCGATAGTTTGTGTATGATGGCTGATATTGCAGGAGAAAAGCAGCCATTTGAAGATATCTTCAGAGAAGATTAAAAAAAAGGGACTGAAGGCAAACTTGAGGAAGAGACTATGTTAGTTGAAAACATAGTAAAGGATCATCAATTCACTATGATGATAGGCACAGTAGAGATAGCCATGGAAACTGTTGAGACAGATAGTAGGGAAGAAGGACATCTACTGAAGGATGTTAAAAAGGAGGAACCCTATGCAAAGGATTTAACCTTGGGAAAAGGAACACTAACAAAGGAGTGTTTTGAAGAGGATGGATAGTCTTTTGAAGATATCAAAAGTTTGGAGGAGTACTCCAGGAGAATAGAGTATGAATGAGAAGACCTCTTGAATGAGGGAAGTAGTGATTTGATACAGCAGAAAGACCTTGAGATTACAAGGATCAAAGGAAGACAAGGTTTTAATACTGTAACATAGCATGTAAAGGATGAATCTGGAAGATGAGAGCATTGTGATGAAGTGCTTGCTAAGTGTGAAGAAGAGATTAAAATGCTGGAGAAACTAATGAGAGAACCTGACGGTAGAATAGAAGCTGCAGTTACAGTTTCTAAAGAAGAAGATGTGTCTCAAGTAGGCATGGAGACAAGAAGATGCAATAATTTGTTTGCAAGTTCATTAAACAACATGAATGAGTATGAGTATGTGATCAAAGAGATTGAACAGAGATTGTTTGAAGATGGTAAAGAAGCGGTAGGAATCAAACAATTTCAAAGTAAAGATAACCAGCAGTAGGTTAAAGGAGGAGGAGTTCACTACAGTGGACAAGAGCAGGAAGACATCATTAGAACAAATGGTGTGGAAGAGAGACTAATGGACAGTCTCATGAATTCTGTTGAGAATTCGAATCAACATACTGATATGCTGACAGAGGAAGAGGAAATAGAGCAACAAACTGAAATGTTGCAATTACTGGAGGATATTTGGCATAGGTGAGCAGCCAAGTAAAGATGAAAGAAGAAGACTTCATGGAAGAATTCAATCCATGGAACAAAGATGTTAAATTGCTGGAAAAAATGCTGAACAGTCATGATTCAATCATGAAAGAGGGTGAGGATTATAGGGAGGCAGCAAAAATGGCAGCAAGTAAGCAACGCCAAGTAAACTAAAGAATGAAGCAAGCAAAGGAAAAGTCAGCACAAAAGACAACAACAGTAACTTGGAACAAAGAAATACAAAGCAGAATATGGACCAACCTAAAGATATGCTGGACATAGAAATTGAAGAAATGTGGCAGTTGATGATGCAGCATACCAAATCGAGAAGAAAGGCAATAGCAACAAGCAAGATCAATCAGAGGTTGAAGCTAATTGATAGGAAGAAGAAAATGGAGCAAAAGACAACAGAAGTGCAGCAACAACAAAGGAACAAAGCATCTAGAAAGTTACAGAATGAAGTATGGGATCCAGGAAGACCAAGACCAGAAGACACATGATCAGGAGATCATGAACATTTTCTACTTTGGGAGTCTGATGCAGGAGCATTCAGCCCAAGGAAAATCATTGTAAATAGTAGACATAGGGGGTCATGCATTTTAGGAATTAGTTTCCTAAGTTCCAAGTCAAAGTAGTATTTAGGCATTTAAGTGTGATTTTATTAGAAATGGGAGAATATGTAAATGCTCTCAAAACAAATAAATGAGAACATGAGAAGTTCCATGATCCTAGGAGTAAGGGATAGCTTTTAGGCATAAAAGGAATTAATTAGAGTAGATATGGACCATTGAGCTAATAAGGAGACTTTTCTGCTTTAAAACATAGGAAAAAGATGTAGTGGATAAATTATGCCACATATGTATGCATGCAACAAGCTTTAAGGCTTTATTTGAGTGATTTAAGGAAAGGATGGGATCAGTAATCCAATCCAAGTGTCCATATAAGCATATGTAAGCCTACGGATAGAGAGAAGGCCAATAATAGGAAATCAGGCCTGTGTATGTGTGTGAACAAGACTGAGGAGTCTCAGATGTAATCTTGTTTTTACATTAATAGATGCAACATTATTCCTTGACTGTATCAAATATTGAAGTATTTCATGAATAACTTATTATTAACTCGTAGGTTTTGTAATAAATTGTAGGCAGAGTTCTGAAGTACGAAAAGGCGTAATATGGTTCAGAGGAAGCACGAGGAGTTATTGAACTCAAGCAAAACCCAGAGTTCCCTTTGGAGAGTAGCTCTAAAGGAGTAAAAGGCCGAAACCTTTAAAGAAGCGAAATCACTGAAGAATTGAAGAAAAGGCGAAGAATTTCCAAGTAAAAGGGATGAGCGGAGAAGTCCAGTATTGATACTTAGCAGTCATTGGATCTTCAAAGATCAACGACGACGATTGAAAGTCAAAATTGAATTTTAGAGGTAACAAAGGATGGCGACCATAGATATAACAACTCCGACGAGCGATTGGCGATATCGCCAATAATCCAATCGGCAATCGCTCAATTGGCGGTTCGTAGTGAACGAAGTTAAGACTGCGGGAAGTTATGATAGCTGATAGCGATTATCAGAATATCGGAGCTTGGACCATCGAAGTTCGGCGCAGTGGAAGTGTGGATTATGTAAAGACTGGACCCGATGATATTATAGTCGTGGTTCTATAGAATTTTAAATCCGGTTTATCGGTTCGGACCAGAATTTCCTTTATATTCCCAAATATTAGTATTCCCGATAGTTTATATGGCGCGAGAATTTAACACAAAAATATGTGTTATCGCTATGATATTGGAGATCGGAGTCAAGAAGGGTGATGGCCCATATGTATATGACCATTGATAATTGCCGATAGCGATTGCGATGGGGTTTTCGCCTTGGGTTCTGTGAAGAATCGTATAAAGGAGGAATAAGGCATAATTGTGTGGAATTCCTTTGTATAAGGATTTCCCCGAGAGTTTAGTACCGACAGTGTTTTGTGGTAATATATATATGCAACCAAAATATATGAAGGAGTATGGTTACATATACATGGACTGTTGTTCTAAAAGGTTCATATTATAATCCTGATATAGGATTCAGGCAGGGTGATTGAATTTCCTATACACAGAAATTGTAGAAAAGGGCCATTTGACCATTAAAGGTCTGAATATTTAACTCCATTGCAGAGTTAAATATCCTAGGACAAGATTTGTGGATGCGTCACTGAAGAATGCAAACATTGGGTATATGTGTGGGGTTTTTCCCTAGCATCAATTTAGCTAAGTATGGTTATATGCCGGGGGTAGCCCTGCACCATAAAGTTGCACAAGATGGATGCTAAAATGAATCTCATTCACCATTTATTTTTACACCAATAAAGGGGCTACATGAATTTATGAAGAGACACATCTATTGGACAATTTCACTTCAATGCTACTTGACTTGAATGCTAATAATTAAATGTCAACTTCAAAAATTAATTTCTCCTGCCATTTCCTCTCATGTCATTATATGTAGAAATGTGCTCTTGGAAATGCCCCAAACACGATTGGTTGCAAAACCCCATACTTGGGTTTCAAGCCCACAAGTGACCCTTGTGGCATTTTTCCTTCCAAACCCTGAACCCTACGGCTTGGATTACCTCCCAAGCTGCTCATAAATCAAGAATTACATGTCGGGCCTTCCTTCTACTAAGCATGGCAATGAATGTGTTTTTGTGGTCATCGACAGATTCTCTAAGATGGTCATTTTGGCACCCTGCAAGAAGGGTATCGCAATAGAAGCCACTGCTAAGCTCTTATTTTAACGATTGTGGGTACACTTTGGGATCCCACAATCCATTATCTCATATCGAGATAACAAGTTTCAAAGTAAATTTTGGTTAAGTCTCTGGTTGATGTTGGATACCAAGCTCACTAAGTCCACGACTTTCTGCCCACAAAATGACGGCTAAACAAAGGTCATCAAAAGGATGTTCATACACATTTTGTGCATGTACAACTTGAAGCATCCATGAACATGGGATGAAAGCCTCCCTTATGTTCAACACAGCAACAACAGAGCTCTCCATAGCTCAACTGGCAACAACCCCTTTCAAGTAGGAATGCCTCGCTTGGCCCCACTGAAAGCTTTGCCTACTCCAATATGGACCACACACCATCCCCAAGGATGTAGGGGAAAATTCCTTGGAGTTCAGCATTCCACTATTCCTTGGCCTGCACCCAGTATTCAATGTAAACCACCTTTGACCATACTTTCCACCATTACTGGACACATCTGACATTGAAAAAAAAAACACACCATGGAATATGCCACAACTAATTATATCCTGGACATGTAGATCAATAACACGCACGCCAACAGAGGATCTAGCTATATTGAGTTGTCAAAATGGGCGAACTCCTTCACCAAGGAAAGTGGTTCACTAAGGACCAGGTTCAGCAAAGATTTCCTCACCTCATGGAGGCTTTGCATGCAATGGTGACCATTACAGGAGGGATGATCCAGGTGGATATTGGTGGCCACCCACCTATTCCTCCTAGACCTCCAGTTGGTTTAATAAGTTTCCTTGTTTATAACAACATTTACTATTTTTAGCAATTTTTTGGGTCCTAAAATTTTGGAGCAGTTTTGACCCCCTAAACGAAATTTTTTGAGGTTTGAAGTAGGCCCATAATGATAGGCAAGGACCTATAGAAAATCCTATAGTACTCAAAGAGATCTTTCCAATGAGGTATCATACGTGCCAGACACAGATAATATAACCAAGTTACGACCTGAGGAGGTTGGCTGCCAAACTAACCCCAACGGGGCCCACAAACTTTTGGCATTCCATCTCCTGGTGTTCGGGTTTTGGTTGTTGAGGTTTTTCCTTGTTGTCAAATAATAAAAAGGCCCTTGAGCCTTATTGTAACACAATCCAGAGGCATGTAGCTACCACATCTCTTCTTAGAGATAAGATACCATTGCCCGAGCAAGTTTATTTCCATTATGGATGTAAGCATATTTCAGTTTTTTAAAATTAATGAAATGAAGTTTAATTTATGTTGGATCTTTGTGTTTATGTGTATATCTGTATTTTTTTGTGTTCCTGCATAAGTCTGGATCACATTGATTTCCAATTGAGTCAACATCTACAAGTTTTATGACCATTTTGTTATAGAAGGGGAGGTTGTATGGGGTCGTACACAACATCGACATCCTCTACAAGCCTCCACACAAGTCATATGGGCATAAGTTGTTGGAATATTTGTGTTTCCATTAATGTCACCTGTTGAAGTATGTACTCATGAGTCCCTATGTACATCTTGAGTCTATTGTACACTTGTTGAGGGTTGCCATGCTAATGTAAAATGTTTTCATAACTGTAGAAGATATGTCATGAGGTAATAAGGCCTCATATGACGCTGAGCTACATGTGTACTATAGGTCTAGTTGATGATGTGTGTGAAGTCGTGTTGAAGTTATGCAGTTGGGTTCATGATGTCAAGTTGGGTCTAGAAGGATGGTTACATGTCATATCACTCCCCTGAATCTTTGTTGCAAGTTTGAGGGTTGGATCTCTTGTGTTAACCTATGTTATGCCCAGTCACATGGATGAAGGCTTGTGGGAGGGACTAAAACTTCCCGTCTCTGGCTGGATGTTTTATGCAAGAGATCAACTGGATCTTCTTAGTGTTGTGCGTGCGATCGAGGAAAAACATATAAAAATATTTGGATTTCACATGCTCATTTGGAATTAATTTGATATTTGCGAAGTCTAGTGTCAGAATTTTCCAGAGAAAGGTCAAGACAAGTTGCGGGGCCTCTAGAAGGTTATCAAAATTGAATTTATCAAAGGCTAGTGGAATGAGTAGCTTGATTTGGTTAAAAGTCCATCTCAATCAAATATGAAGGATGTGAACAGGATTTGGGCAAGCTCCATCACTTGAAGAATTAATTGATCTCAGGAATTACGAATATGTGAAGGAAGGCAGTTAATTTGGTTGGTTCTCTAGTAGTGTGATTTAGAGAATGTGCATGAGTAGCAAGTGCACAACCAGTGAGTTTTCTAGTGAGTTCAGGATTTCAGAATTGTAGTGTGCTTTAGATATTATTCTTCAGTAGTGTTTCAGAGTTGTATGCATATATTTAAGATCAGTTTGGAGAGTGCACGTGGAGAGTTTTGTTCTCTCAATTGGAGTGTGGAATTTTGGCTACATGAGTGTCTTTATTTGTTGCACGTCTTGAATATGCAACAATATTTTCATTTCTGAATCATATCTTTTTGTAGCAGAATTGTTTTTACTTAGAGTGGGGGCTTCAAGCTAAGTGCATGTTACTTGTCTATTGTAGGAGTGGCTGCTCCAAGATGGTTGTGGGCAACATGTCTCATTTCAGTCAAGGGGTGGGTGCTCCAAGTTGGTTGTGGCCAACATGTCTCATTTCAGTCAAGGGGTGGGTGCTAGCTGATATAATATAAATGAGAACAATTTTGAAGAAATAGATAATAAGAAGAAGCAACAAACAATTCAATGGTTTTTTTCTCTAGAGGGGGGTTTTTCCACCTAAGATCTAAGTGTATACATGTGATGGTTGTTTCTGCTTTTCATGTGCATGATTGATCCGGTGATCAAAATTTAGCTCAAAAATGAAAGTGCCCAGAATATTTATAAATTAGTGTTAAGTCGAAGTGTTCATCATTTTGAATCCAACGACACTTGTTTCACCTCAATCCGATGTTGTATGACAAAGTTATGGTTTTCTGATCGTTTGGCCCAACAATTCAAAAAATTAGTAGGTTTTCTGACTGGGCAGTTCATTGGGTAGTCATACCGCTGACATCATCATTCTACTGGGAAGGTATGATCCAATTAGGACTTGCCAAGTGGAAGCCTCGTATCGGTCGAGTTTCTCATTTTTAATTGGGCCATGTTTGTTGTGGTGGACCAATTAGGGTGTGCCATGTGGCCTAACCAGAGGCTGCCATGTGGCACCTCGTGGTTGGAAAAAATTTGTTTAGGGTTCAGATGGCTTGAACAGGGCTTGAACCCTCAAACTACAGTTCTATAGTGTAATACCTTACCCGTTCTCCTATGCGGTGGTTCTTACTCATATATGGCATGGGCGCTATTTAAATTTTACAATGACGAAAGTTTTCGAGAAGGGTTGGGTGGTCAGCCCCAACCCTAGTCATGGAGCCTCCACATAACCACATGCCAAGCGGAGTATAGCACTGATGGAACAGGGCTTAGGATTTTCCATATCCCCGGCCATAAGGAAGCTGCATAGGATCACGACGCAACCGGGAAGGAGCTAAGAAGAAAGGTGTGGAATTTTGGCCCTAGACATGGGCATATGGGCACCCACATGACCACTATCAGAAAGAATGAGCACCAACGGGAGGGGGATTAGGGTTTTCCCCTAGCCCATGGTTTTTTTATCGCATAGGATTGTCTACCCCAGAGTGGAGTGCTCAACTGGCAGGGAACGAAATATGGGGACCAATCCCTAGTTCTATTTCGCCAGTGTGACCACGAAAAACCACGAGGGGGCTTCGATGATAAGGGCAGGCCATTGGCCCGACCCTCTACCCCATGGGCACTAACATGACCACCGACCTAGTGGTTAAGGGCCTAGGCCGACGGGGGCGAGTAGTTAGGTCTATCCTATGGTCTCATGGTGCCAACGTGACCACAATTTCTGCAGATAGGGGTTATTTGGCATTTAAAGTGTCAAACAAATTGCACCTTCAGTGGGAAAATTTGTCATCCCCACAGTAGAAAACAAGGTGAAATTGTAGCGTTGTTAGACTGTTTATCGATTTTGTAGGATGAATAACATAGGAGGGGTTTTCCAAGTTTGTTGGAGCCATAACTTTGTGAGTTTTTGGACTTTTGGAGCAAAAAAAGAGTCTAGATAGGGTGTTTGGACATTCTGGATCCAATGGTGACCTTTATTTGCTGATTGGATCACATTTGAAGAGAATTTTTGCAGGTTCAATTCCTTGGGTGTATGGATCAATCAGTGTTTCAGAGCAGTTCTTAAATGTGTTTAAGCATGGAGAAGACCTTGTAGGGATTTTCTCACCTTCAGAAGCTTAAAACAACAGCTATGACTTGTAGGGTGCAACTCATTTTGTCTTTTATCACTATGTATTGTTGAGAAAAGCTTTCTTTTTGTACCTCAATGTGGAATTGAAGTACTTGTATGCTCATGTATGATCATTTTCAGATGGAGTATTGGGTCTTTGTAGGAGACACCTTTTATTGCTGATGGCTTCATGATTGACTGTAGATTGTCATGTTGTTTATAGTGAGATTTCTTTATAGGAGAATGCTTCCTTGAAGGGGAAACTAGCCATCTGTTTTATCAGCAAACTTTATGTACTCATTTTCATTGAATATATGGAACGGTCTAGCTATGTTGGCAAATCCGAAGATGTAACGCAGGGGTGGTGAAATCCATAACCAATTTCTTTGTTGTTTCTCTTCATGAATGCTTGTATGAGTAATAAACAAGATCCCTCATCAACATCAAACAAGGATCTTTGCAGCACAATGCATAGCAAAAGAAGTACATGAACACATTGCATATACCTCACAACCAAGGGCCATCTGAAGAAGCAGATGTCAAACTAATGAAGCTATTTGTGCCATCAATATCACGACATCAATCACATGGAAATGGCTACTTGCACATAAATGCTGACACCTACATTCCACTTAGAAAAGTGGCTGAAGAATAGAATGAGAAGATGAGAAATTTGAATGCACCATCAGATTTGTGGCGTCCAATAGTGCAAAATCGACTATCCAATTTTTGAATTCTGAGAAATTGAGAATCTGGGGCTCAAGGAATCTTTTAGATTCCACCTATATTCCTCACATATTCTGCTCCATGGGTGGACTGGAAATCTGCAACTCAAAAGGTGAATCTGACCTTTCTATTGCAATCCCTGCAGAAAACCATGAAAAGCAACTGTAAAGTTGACTATGTTCTGACAAAAATAACTTTTACCTCTCTAGAGAATCTTTGGGCATCAAAGAATATTATGCCTCCTCTGTCTCGAAATCTATGCCCACTCCTGGTTCCTCCTCCATCTTCCACCTGGTGCACTGAAAAACGAAGGCTTATATAAAAATTTATGGACGGAGTTTCCAAACAAGTCTGTTTGGTGCAATGGTTAAGTTGAGGCATTAGTTGAGGAGGGGTTGGGTGGTCAAACCGTGCCCCTCGTTGTTTTTACACATTACAGTTTGGCTGTTTAAACGAAATGAATTTGAAATAGGGGTCGGGTCCGCATTGGGCGACCTACCGCATAACTCCTACACTGGTTGCATTAAGGTTGTTTTGTGGGCTGTGTGATTCATGGTAGTCTCGTCTTTTAGGGGGCGTTCTTTATGGTGGTACCATCCTTTATGGTATGTGGTTTGTTCATGGGGCCACCTGGTGGTGACCAGCCCATGTGGGCTAGGTGGGTTCAATTCCTCCCGGCCTCCTCATTAACGTATGGCATATATGTTAGTTGGTGTGGGGTGATGGGGGTGGTGGCCCACCACCTCCCTTTATATATATGAAATTTTTAAAATGAGGCCTTTTTCGAAATTTTCAAAACTTGATCAGAGTCAAATTAACGAGGCCATGATTTTTCCCAGAATCTGGCAAGGCTTGGCCGGATTCCATCCGCCGGAAAAAGTCGAAATTGCGGCCTCCTTAAGCCTGCCCAGTCAGCAAAAGTCAACCCAACTTTGATTGCCTATCTTCCTCATTCGGACTCGGATTGACGAATCGTTCACACCACTGCGATCACGATGACAAGAAATTTAACATGAACTTGGTTCGAGCATAATCAAAATACTTTTATTTTTGACCCTTCTTGAGTCCTCCTGGACTTCTACATGTGCCTTGAGCCACCTGGATCAGGGCTCATATACGATGGGTCAAAAATTGCATAAGAACCTGGCTTCTACTGCCATACAAACCCTCCATTGGTTCCTCATAGAGAATGAAGGAAAGGATAAAATCTCCCTTACAATGGAATGATTGGGGAAAATGCGAACAAAGACCTCTCTATCGATATAACATGTGTTTGATACTTTTTTGGTACCAGAGAAACTCCCTTAATAAAATGTCTTCCACCAAGTTTTTTTTAAGACAATTGTATTTCACTTAGTTTACTACATGTTTTCTTATGACAATTGTATTTCACTTGGTTTGAGATATTTTTTTATGACAATTTTAATGTGTAAGACTTAAAAAATTTCTTAGACTAGCCTTTCATGTAGTCATGCACCTTTCAAGACCTTTCCAAACTAGGAAAGGCACATCCACAAATCCCAAGGGTGCCCTTAGCATCCGGTAATATTAATATGAGCCAGTAAGAAAGTGCGAGCATATTAACTCAAGGATTTGAAACACAAAGTTTACGTTTAGGTGGGCAATGTTATAGGCCCATACTATGCTTAGCCAATATTTGGCACATGGAGAATTCGAATGTCTAGAATAAAATGAAATAATGATGTAGACCTAACTTTAGCCAAAGCATAGGGAAATGTAGAGTACATTTTTGCACCCCTTTCTCTGTAGAACATAGTTCTTTTTACTGCAACCAAATGTTGCACATTTGAAAGTTGTTAATTCCTAATAATATAACTACTCCATACAAAGCCCCAACAACGATAAAGAGATCATTGCTCATGTCCCTCATGTGAAGTAATCTAGTCATTAGTATCTAAGAAGAGTCTATATCATACAAAATGAGAACATCACACATTTTGATGATTTGTCTATCCAAATAAGATATTTTAGGTAGTAATCTGTTATACAAGATATTTTCAACTACATACTGCTTTGCGTTGACTTTCCAAAATATAGTATCAAAGAGAAAAGCACAGGTAGGTGTGAAGAAGGATCTAACAACATTATAATAAAGAATTTGTTAGTAATTCCACCACTACTTCCATAGATAGGACATGAATTGTCCAAATAATAATTATGAGTATGGGGTAGTGAAGTATAGATCTTGAGTTGAGCTCTTTAACGAAGGTTCTATTCTGCCTTCATGTTCAAGAAAAATAATGAAATCTTAAAATGTGAATTTGAAGTGGATATCTTAGTATCTTGTAGAATTGTTATAATGCTAGCAGAAGGATTCTAGTGCCAAAACATTAGCAACTTTAATGCCTACTTGTGGAGGGAATAGTTTTTGTAATTATTTGCAAAGTCTATCCCTAGACAATGTTCATAAAAAATAGAACTAAATGCCAACATACATGTAACTGGGTTATATTTTTCTTTGATCTTTGCTACTCCTTGAATAGCCTACAGTTTGCATGGTGAAAGTAAGAAAATTAGCTCACATTTAGACATTAAATTGACATTACTCTGTTAAAACCATTCATTTTTTAGCTACAGGACTCTGCAAATTGGTTACCTCAAAATATTCAAAATCCTGTGAGAATTATGGCCCATTGGCCTGAAGTGAATGACTTCCCCTCATCTTTTGATCAACAATAATTGAACCCATTCTAGTAAGTAAAAAACCACTACTCTAAAATAACAAATATAAGTTATCATATACTCTAGACATTTATTTATCTCATAAAAACCTTCAAATATGTCAATTGGGTTGATGAATGGTGCATATAACCGTCCTTACATTATCTATTATATTACGAACAATTTACATAACAATTGCAACTACTATGGCATCCAAAATAGAAGTGGGATCATCCATGAAAATTATAGAAGGATTTGAAACAAGCTCAACAACTATTGTTATCCTTTTCCTTTGTTTTGTTTACAATCGAGTCACCCTAGGCAGGATTACTAGTGCATCCCTTAAATTGTCTAATTCTCCAAGTTCCATGACTTCATAAAAAAAGGCCTGCAAATTGGTTTATTTTAGAGGTCAAATCTCGACTTCCCTTTCTCTGCTTCAAACCTACAAATTCTCAACCCTAATTCAGAAACCCTAGTACATGTAGATAACCTTCTCTTGTACCTTTATTTCCTTCACTTTAGGTGGAGGCTACCTCCTTGATAACTTGGCTTGAGATACTCAGTTTTTTCCTTTAATTGACCTTCAAAAGGGGTTGTAGTACTTCGAATTCTTCTACAATATATGGTGTCTATACTTTGTGCCTGTGGAGTGATTTAGCACAAAACAAAGCTAAGAACATCATTCTTCCTTTCCTTCTCTTTTTTGGTTATGAGGCTCCTTTCCTTGTGATTCTTACACTTCTTATTGCAGACTTCTCCTTGACTGAAATTGTCCTTGAAATGAAGTTAAGCTGCCCTATTTATAATGGTTTTCCCATGTAAATTTTTCAACTTGAGTTGTGTGTGAGCCGACATGTCCTTTGGTGAAGTTTCATAATTTCATTTAAGGACGACTTGAAGGACATGCTTGGGCTTGATATAGGAGGGTCTCTTTAACTCTTTCAATGACCCAAGAAGGGTCTTCCATACATAACATTCACTTAATAGACTATTATGACTTGATCACAAACCTAAAGGCTCACAATGGGAACCTTAACTAAAATAAAATTCCTTGATCATGAAACCCATGCTTCAATCATAACAAAACTAATTTTATTTTCTTCTTTACATCAATTACATAAAATCATATTTACACACGTCATTCTGAAGATGGATCCAAGATCAAAATTGGATTAGACGCCATCATGGGGAAGGTTGGAAATCATTCATTATCATTTTAGTTGTTACAAATCCTTCACAGAAAGGACATTATCCGCTTGCAAGAAATACATCTGCCGGGGACTCAGAACATTGATTAGCAGAGTTGGAGAAGGGTTGAAGATCTTGGCCTACCAGAGACATATCATGAGGAATGGGGGTCATACATAACACAACTTCGATATGATGGCATCACTCTTTGTGATAATTAGGACTGTATGACATGGGGTGGTAAAATGGAAAATAACAATCCGATGATCCAAGACATGTACTTGAAGTTTCCAAGGCTTGGGAGGATCAATGGCTATAATAAGCATCTACAGGATATATGGAGATGGAATCTCCCGAACAAATTAATTTTTTTTTGCTGGCTAGTAGCACATGATTGTATATTAACATGGAACAACTTACAAATGTGTGGGTTCATTGGTCCTGGAATATGCCCTATATGCATGGGGGGAGAGGGGCGGGGACATACAGATCATTTGTTGATCAAATGCTCATATGCGAGGCTGATTTAGGATGGGGTTATGGAGGAAATGAAGCTTCCTTTCAATGGAACTAATCAACCCTTTTTCAGATGTCTTCTGTCATGGTTCACTTCACAGAGGAAGTACAATTCCCTTCCATTATATATCATATGTATTATATGGAGAAGTGGGAATGATAACATTTTTTTATCAGAAAACTGCGATTGATAGAGAAGCCATTATCAAGACAGTGGCTTTTTTCAATGAGATCAGGTTGGTGATCAAGTTTAACAGAAAAAGGAAATGTGGATGTGGTGCCAGAAATAGAAGGAAATGCAGATGTGGTGTAGTCATAGTTACTAAGCCTGGTAATTTCTTCCACTTCTGGTGGGAGGGAAGAATTGGATGAAAGAACAAATCATAGATTACAACATTACGGGGACCTTGAAAAATACCCCAACTATGTCACTGCCTATCCATGTTCAAAAAAAGTGCCTCCATTGCTCCTCTCATGAAGCACACCTATGTTTTCGGCCTCCATCACCCTAAATCCCATTAGTTGTTGTCAGATTCCATTGCTTTGCTTCCTAAAGAACTCATCAACAACCTAAATACAGACTCCTAATCCTTTATCTTTACCTTTTTTACTAGCGCCTCGTACTAAAAATTTTAAGACAAAAAAATTCTTTTGTCTTAAAAATTGTCTTAAAAGCCTCCTCTGTGTAGAGTCTCCAAGAGCTTGATGAGATGAATTTGTCTATTCAAATGGAGAACATTGAATTAAGAAGAATTCTTGAAATGGTTGAAGAGGAGAAGAGGCATATGACCTTTAGTTGTAGCATGTGCTTGAGGAACAAGTTGATGAAAGTTCCACTCCAGTGACAGCAAAGGAAATCTCCAAAGTGAATCCAATATGTGGGCATGGTTCAAATGTTGGGTGTGGAGCCTGATTATCTTCTGTATTCAAAGGTATCACTGCATTGGACCCCAGTTTGAAATGGGGCGGCAACGCGGCCCGTAAAATATTTGTTGCAGGGGGGGTCCGGGGGGGGTGCGGTAATAATAGATGTAAAATTGCCTTGCAAAAGTATGGTAATTTCTAGTCAATTGAGGCCATTCATTAGGCGGAGATCTGATGGTAGAATTTATGTTTAATTTAGGGTTTTTTTCCCTAGAAGGAAACCCCTCACTATATATGAGGGAATTGTATTGTGTCTATGTAGATCTGTATTCTGAGTGAGGAAAAGAGAGGAGATTGAGAGTGAAGAGGGAGTTACAGCAGATCTGTTGTAGGTTGTATCTCTTCAGTTTGTTGGATAATATAATAAAATAAGGACTGGTTTTTTCTCCGTGGACATAGCCCAAACTGGGTGAACCACGTATATCTGCGTCTCTCTTATTTTATGTGTTTTCTGTGTTTATATTTCTGCAATATTTTATGTGTTCCATTGCTCTGTAATATATAATTTTCTAACATCAAACAAAGGTTATGGACCTTATGAGGAAAATGATGCATGTTCATTTTGTAAGCATCTCATAGATTCTCATCATATGCTGGTTGGTAAGAGTGGGTGGCTAGAGTCACCTATAAAGTTTTCATCATCATCTGAAGTAGAAAAGGTGGATGGAAAGTTCAAGGAGGTAATAAGCATCTCAGGTTCAAATCCTTCTATTTATGTTCATAATAAATCTTTTGTAGCATTTGAACAACATACTAGAGGCATTGGTATGAAGTTTCTATCTAAAATGGGTTATGAAGGAAGAGGCCTCAGCATGAATGGTCAATGGATCACTAATCCAATCACGATACAAGAGAGACCAAAATATCAAGGATTAGGATATGGTCAAAGAGAGTTTGGAGAATTCTCTAAACGGTTTGAGGAAAATCAGTCATCAGAGGATGATATGTCACACCAAGATGGTGGTGACAATGTTCATTTATCTCCTAAGAGATATGAATGCTTTAAAGGATCTTACATGTCATCATCCACTCCACATTGTCAAAGGTGTAGCCCAAGGGATAACTATAAATCTCATGGGTGTTTTCCAAATGTTGGTAATTTTGATCATTTTGGAACATGTATCCTTGCACTTCTTGTGATGCGGTTGACCATTGTGTGGTTTGTGTGAGTAACACATGGTTATGGTCAAAAGAATGGAACAAATTCTTGGCATCAACCATGAAGAATCTCCTGTACATTTGAGGACTTCCTTGTCGACAAGCAAGAGAAAGTACTTTTGTACCCATTACAAGATGCATGGGCATGGGAATGATCAATGTTGGAGGTTGTGAAAACCAATGCAAAGGAAGTAAGAGGTGGAAAATAGGACTTACAACATTCTTAAGGAAACCTTCAAGCAAATTAGATGCAAAAATAGAACCCATAAGCCTAGGAGAGGCAAAGATTGGGAGATTGTTTGTATAGTTTGTTGCTTTGTAAACTGTAAATACTTGTTGTTGTTTACCTATTTTGGGTACTTTTGTAAAGTGAACAGGAATAATCACTATGTGCAATAAGTATGTTTTTCATTGACATGTAATGTTGTTGGATTGTTTATAAGTCCAAATGTTTAAGGACTTTTAGGGTGTACAATGTTTGTCGTCCAAGTTTGTCTACAGTATGTCATGTACTCACCGATGCAAGTGTTCAAGATGAAAGTTGTTGTGAATAGAATCTTTGTTTAAAATTGTAAAATATGACTATGTTTTGGTAGGTAAAGCCAATTATGTCATCTAATTTTTGCACCAACATACTTTTGTGTACAAGCTCAGTTTGAGGACATTAAAGCAAATTTGAATCAGTGCATGATAGGCATTTTATTGCTTATGGTTTCCAAGGTGGAAAGTCATGTTTGTCTTCAACAAAGGAACTTCAAGATGAAGTTGTTTAAGATGTGAAAGATGGGTTTAAAGAGAATGTTCAAATTCCACTCATCAATGTTTTTGTTCCTGCATTAGCAATAAGAATTTTGGCTCGATTCTTGACAGGACAGTGGGTCTTCACAAAGAAGATAGGTGAAGTACATTGATTGGAGCTTGAAGGGCACCAATTGAAAACAGAGCATTATGGATTGAGTTTTGGGTAAGTTTTGAGTTTCAACCTCATTTAATTTGCTAGGAGAAGTAAGCTTTTGGAGTCCAAAAGTTCCTAGTGGGGAGGTATGATCTAGGGATCAAAATTTAGCTCAAAAAGGAAAGTGCCCAAAATATTTCGAAACTGGCATCAAGTGTTCATCATTCTGAATCCAACAACACTTGTTTCACCTCAATCTAATTTCTTATGACAAAGTTATGGTGTTTTGATCATTTGGCCCAACAACTAAAAAGAATTAGCATGTTTGTTAACTAGGTAGCTTCTAGGGCATTTGTACCGCTGACATCAGCAGGTCTACTAGGCAGGTACAAGCCACTTTGAACCTGCTAAGTGGCAGCCTCGTATCGGTCAAGTTGCTTGATTTTTATTAGGCCATGTTTGTTGTGGAGTACCAATGAGGGTGTGCCATGTGGCCCAACTTGAGGTGGACACATGACTCCCCGTGGTTGGCCAAAATTTGTTTAGGGTTTGGATGGCCTGAGTGGGGTTCGAACCCCTCGACCTGCAGTTCAACACTTTAACGCCTTACCAATTCTCCTATGCAGTGGTTCTTACTCATATATGGCTTGGGCACTATTTAAATTTTACAATGGTGCAAGTTTTGGAGAAGAGGTCGGGCGGTCAACCCCAATCCCTGGTCACCCGACTCACCATATGTCCATTGGTGCAAAGGAATTAGGGCTAGGGACCTTAGCCTGGCCCCTGGTCACGAAGCCTACACATGACGAAAGGCCAAGCAGGGTATAGCGCCGATGGAGCAGGGATTAGGATTGATATTACATATTTGAAAAATGGAGGAATAGGTCAATGGGTAACAAAGTTTATATGTTTGCTTCAAATAAAGGATGGAGCAACTCATTGTATGTATGATGCATTGAGAACACTTTTCACATAAATGGATATATGTTTGACAAATTTAGTTGGTTTTGACTTAGATGATGCATCTTCCATGAGGTGTATTCATGAAGGTTTATCTTCTAATCTTTTTCATTATTCTCCTCATTTATTAGACATCCATTTTATATCTCATAGGGAGGCATTAACATCCAATGATGATTCATCTCATTTTCCAGAGTTGCAATATATTGACAAATTTGGAAACAAAGTTTATTCATGGCTTGGGAAATCAACTAAAAGACATGGAGAATTGAAAGAGTTGATGGAATCATTTCAAATCACTAAATTAGAGGTCTTACAAATTCATCAAATTAGGTGGTTGTCTAGAGGCAAGGTCATGGAAATACTTGTTGAACTAATGTATACTTTGATAAAGGATTGGGAGTTAGGGGAGAAACAATGTATGAGTTGGAAACCATATTTCAAATGCAATTTTGCATCCATCTACTTGCATATGTGATCATTGAATTAAATAATTTGAATCAAAAGTTTCAAAACGAACATGTTGATATTACATCTATTGGCACTACTTTAGATGTTTCTATTAGCATGCTTTGCAAGTGATTTTTAGGAAGCATTTTTGGGGTAGGTGCAGTGCACCTGTCTTATTTTTTAGTTAAATGATAAGGAAGAACCCTTGAATTTGCAAATTGGATAGGGATGGTACATTTACATTCATTGAGGTCCCAAAATCTTCCCAAGATGCAAAGATCGGGGACACTAGATGATTGTATTCTTTTGGGAATTTTTTGTTGTTGTAAAGGTGATTAAATCTTTGGATATGAGATTCATAATTTTACATATATTTAATGTTTCTAAGTTTTTCAATATTCAACATTATTATGAAGAAGTAGATGATAAAGACCCTCAAACAAAAAGATTGTTGAAATGTTTATGTCGAAAAATTACTGTTGGGGAATCAACTATTGTCGATACTGCTAGATGTTTGGGTGAAATGAATGAATTTATTAGCACTATTTCTAAACCATACCCCAAAAAGCATAAGCATGGAGCATGGGATCTATGTGGAGATGAACTTGAATGATTTGAATACCTTCCATATTTGATGCAATCATGGCAAGTTATTTTTGTTATCCCAGCAAACACAACAGTGTGTGAAAAAGACATCTCAAAATCAAATAAGCTAAAAAATGATGATAGATCAAGACTTTCATTGGAGACACTAGATATGTCAATGTTTTTGTCTATTAGTGAACTTCATGCTCTAAATGAGGTAGATTGGAATGCTATTTATAATGTATGGAAACAAATAAAATCTAAAAGGCCTTTTCCATTGAGAAAATAGGTTTATGTTTTCAATGATGTAAGTTCAAATACTTTTGAAGATCATTGAACAAATAGAAGAAACATATATTTACCTTTTTTCATAGAATTTGAAAGAAATGTTTGCTTAACTAAGTTATCTTGAGATTTTATGGTGTTTTAATGTAAGAATTCTTTAAATTTTTAAAACTTTAAATATTTAGATGAACACTATTTTATTTTGGAATTTTTTTATGAATAATTTATTTAATATACACTTGTGAATAGAAGTACATTTTTTTTAATAATCTTTCATCTTTGAAGAGTAAGATGAATATATGCCCTTCCAAATGAAATCAATACTAACCCTCCAAATTTAAACGATGTTTGGCATACTAAAAGTACTTCATAATATTTTTGTCTCTATTATTTCTTAAATACATTTTAATTAAAATAATTTAATAAATGTAAAATTCAAAACAATTATAACGCTATACTATATCTCATTTATTATTTCTTAAATACATTTTAATTAAAAATAATTTGATAAATAAATAATTCAAAATAATTGTGGAAGAATTTCATTTCAACGTAAGGTGGATAAGGATCTATTGACTTTTTTTTTTTTTTAATTGATGGCTACATTCATTCTCAAGGGAATATGCTCAGCGTATGCATGTTACAAAGTTTGTTAGGTTGCATCGACTTTTACTAAATAAATAAATAAATAAAAATTCATGCCACATGGCTCCCGGCCCACTAATTTTCTAGGGATTTGAGATTATTCTAATTTTAATAAGTTCTTCCATATAAGTTCTTCATTATTATTTATAACATTCATTTATATATAAGCAAATTTTATTTAGCAAAATGGTCCATTTTACAATAAAATATTTAATTCATTTTTTTTCTCAAATTAAAGTTGACCCATTACATTTTTATACATGGTTATTCATTAATCAATCATGTAAATGTGTGCATTGGTAAAGAATTTTTGATGTTGCAATAATTATTTTTGTTATATTTATGAAGTCTTTAACTATCTCAACCACATTAATATTTTTAATGTGATTATACTAATTATAATACTATATCTCATCTAATTTAAAAAAATATATTTTTATAATAAAATTATTTTTAAGAAAAATAATATATGGTAACTTAATCTAGCTGAATCCTATGTCGATGCCTTTACCGATAAAGCCAGGCGAGGAAACCAGTTCTGGCATGACATGATTTACTAAGAGCAGTAAAGAACAAAATCTCTATTATTATAACACGAGAAAAACAGAGAAACAGAGAGAGAGCGGTGAAAATCTCCGAAATGGGTATATTTTCTTCTTCTTCACTATGCGATTCAAGCAATACTCCTGAGTACAAACAAAAGTCTCGACTATGGTTTGAAGAAGTAATTAAAACTTGAATTCAAGATTTGTTTTTAGTTTCTTGACAAATCTCTCGCTAAATAGATGTCATTTGCATAACTTTCCCGGTTGTTGTTTTTGTATTATATAAATGATTAAAATGTGGAGTAAAATTCCTGTATTTACTTATATCTATTTATGTAGGTGTCCTAAAATAATATAATAAATAATAACAAGTTTAAATATATATAATTAATTGAATTATTATTATTTTGAGATTTTTTATTTATTTTTTTAAATAATGAGAGATTTAGACTATAATGGGTGAAGTGGGTTGTGATGTGATGTGAAGTGAAGTGAATTGAATAATATACAATTTATTATTGGTACCGATTTTATCATGATAAGCATTAACATAGTTTGAGGTTATAGATAAGGAAGGAGACAAGTTATTATTAGGAAGGATATATGTCATTATGACCAATCTTTACTCATGCATTAATAACAAATCCCGAGGAAAACATATGAAAGGTAAAGTTTCAAGACAAAATATTTTAAAAACTATAAATTATTGATTTTATAAATCAAAACATGAAACTTTTTATCAATTGCAATAAGAGAAAAGAGAAGGGAGGAGAAATCAAGTTGAGAAGTTGAAGGGTTGGGCACACTTAACCTTCTAGTGGTTCCCTCACTAAGTTATGCTCTTATATATCATTTCCCACAAAGGAAGAGGGATTTTTTTTATTGAGAGTGAAGGAAATACTGCATAGAATTTCTGGTGGAACATGAAGAAGACCAATAGAGCATGTAACTTGCTTATTGTTGAATAATAAAGAGCTGGATAAAGTGAGTTGAATGTTGACTTTCCCATTTAGGTTTCCTACTAAGGATAAATGTCACTATGATGTGTCATGGCTTCCATGAACTTTTTTGTGAAGTTTCAATGTTACTTAGCCACTTATGGCTTACAAGGGCCAACATACAACCCAAGAAACCTTTGGAATTCATCCCATTGATTTCCAATTGAGTCAACATCTACAAGTTTTATGACCATTTTATTGTAGATGGGGAGGTTGTATGGGGTCGTACACCACATACTCATCCTCTAGAAGGATCCACACAAGTCATATGGGCATAAGTGGCATAATGGACATCTCTATCTCTCTCTCTCTCTCTCTCTCTCTCTCTCTCTCTCTCTCTCTCTCTCTCTCTCTCTCACTCACTCACACACACACACACACACACACATTAAATGGTGTCTAGACATTGATTTCAAGTTAATTTGGCATCTAATGTTAATCATATTCCACGTCATATGACGCCTCTTAATAAGATTTTATTAGTTCCCCATTCATTTTGTGAGGAGTTTTCATGTGTTCCTTTTGTTATATATCTAAGTTGAATTGAATATGAGTTAATTACAAGAGAGCTTAGGTTGGAGTTTGCATACATCCTACTAATAAGACTAGGGTATGGTCATTGAACGAGGTTTAATTTTCCCATCCAAACATTGCATAGCAAAAACATCCATATGGTTAAACTAGCTAAAGAATTCAATGTTATCATTGACAAGTTAGTCTTGAAATTATGTATAGAAACTGCAACAAAATTGTAATTTGTTTGGGGAATTTGTGTTGGTAAAACAAACAGGCTATAAGTCTATTGCTATAGAAGAAATGGACAAGAATTGTTGTTAGGGCTATATAGAAGCAAAGTTCCAATAATGACAGAGGGTCATTACAAAAAAGAAGATGTTGGGGTTAGGTTGGATTGGCTAGAGTAGAGTATCACCAAATTGACCTTGATGATAACAAAAATAATGGTAGCGAAGGGTGTGAAAAGGCCCTTAGTAAAGGCCTGAAATGAAGATTCCAAGAAAGAGGAAAAAAAACTAGAGATAGAGTGCAAGAATGAGGCAAACATGGGAGAATGTAGCTATAACAAAACATAGGTACCATTCCATGAGGAGATGAGGATGGGCATTAAGTCATATGCTAGGGAATTTGATGACATCAAATTGAACTAGTGGCTATAAAAAATTGAGGTGCACTTCAACATACATGAAATCATCGGGAAGAAAAGGATTTCATTTTCTTGATTGAAGCTTAAAGGCCATGCTTTGGCATGGTGGCAGAGTGACGTAGTTGGGAAAGCACTAGAAAATGAGCCACCAGTGGATGGTTGGGAGGTGTTCAAAGCCATGATCAAAGTGAAATTCTACCCAGTTAGATATGATGAACACCAAAAAAATCCATGGTATTACTTTAGGTAGTTTTAAGCGTAATTGGTGCAGGATCTCACCATGTAGTTCAAGAAGAGATCTAATCAGTTGGATATCTTTGTCAAACCGTCTGCCATGCATGTTCAATGATTTCTAGCCTCTAGCATATATTAGCGATAATATCACATTTGGTTGCATTAACAAGTTTCAAAGATTTAATAGATCCCTGAGATGTTCTAGTAGTGGGAATTGCATATCACAACATTTGTATTGTGACTGGAGTCATCAACAAAGGACCTAGATTTAAAGCATTTTCTATCTCTTCTATTTTTTCTTTCAGTAACAAGTTCTATGCTTCCCATTGCTTAATATACACGGCTAGTGCATTCCCGGTAGCTTCATGGTATCTCATAACACTGGCGGTTGCAATTCCAAACATATGAACATTCATTTCTAGTTTATCAATAACTTCTTTCTTATGCATCCTTACTTTTTCAATTAATTTTCAATGTTTTATTGTCCCTGTTATAGTTTCCATCTTGAAAAGAGACAAAGTGATCACTGAAAATAGAAACTTATTTAGCAATTTCCTCCATTATTTTTGTGAATTTTTTTCGAAGAAGTACTGACCCAATCAGGTAGCAGACCACTTTCAATTTCCACGTTGATAGTTTCTTCACTGCTTCTTGTTTCTAGGGGACTTTTGGACTTTTCCAATTCAGTGATGTACATTTTCTTTGGAATAATTGTTTGAGGAGGCTCATTTTCATTCCTGCTAGTTGATAGATGAACGTGAATCAACTTTGCAACTTAAATACAATTTCATTTTCTTTCACTCAAAGATGAAGTTGGAGCAGTTCTAGATGTCCAAACTGGAGATTAGGCAAGTTTTATTCCTCTTTATTTTCCCTTTGTTTCAGTGTTGATGCTCACTTCTTCAACAATTTCTCTAGTACTCATTGTTGATTCTTGATTATTGCTTGGAGCACTATGACTCTTTTCGCTTTCAATTGCAAGTCTCGTCAACAAGATCTTTCATTTGATAGCACCTAGATGTGTGATAATTAGGCCTTCTGGATCAATGTCTTGCCAGAATTCATCTTCTTTTCAATTAAAACAATGAAAATACTTTACAAGCTCTACAAGGTGGCTTCCATTCTTCACAGTTACTCGTCCAATGGTAAATGGCAAAGAAATAAATTATTTTTTCTTTTTCTTTTCAAATTTAACTTTCCAATCATAGTATTGCCTGCAGACTTCAACAATAAAATTTAGGTCTATAACAATTCTTGGAAGCAATAGTGGTTCACCTCGAAAATCATAAACTCAAATAACCATATTATTTCTTCTTTCTTCATGTATCCCTTTTCCCCAAAGAAAAACTTGTGCTTCGCTATATTTTTGATGGGGCTCTTGTCCAGTTATCATGTAAATAACTTGCTTTACAAAATATATTGGATTAGACAAAAAAATGAATTAGCTTCATGTCTCCACAATATGATATGACATAACTACATATGTTCTTCATTAAAAATGAAGCTAGAGTTATGTTGAAAGTCATCGGAGACATAAATCGAGACGAGGGTTGTTATTAGATACACCATCATGAAGAATCTATTGCTTTTGAAAAAATTCACTAATTGAAAATCTAATTCATTTGAAATAAGACCAGCCGAGTCAAACACACGATTATTTTTATATGAATATTGGAGCACATAGATAATGGATCTTAGAACATTGATCATATTTTATTGGCCCATTAAACGGGCACACAACTAACAAAACTCTATAAACAGTTGTCTAACCAAAGTAATATCTAGAGAGGAAAGATCAAAAGGAACCTCAAAAGTTGGAAAAATAAGTTTTATATGATGTTTGAGTCACCTTCCAGTGACTCTAAAAACTATTTTCTTTTGACAAATCTAAGCACATATCTAGAAATGGTAGCGTGAATATCGCTTGAATGCCTTCGAAGTCAAAGAAATAAGAGTATTTTTGGTTGTTAGAAAAAATTTTCTTGTCTTTGAATCAAAGCTTTTTGTGCACAAATAAAAAATTTCTATGAAAACAAATACTTTTGGAACACATGCAACATTTGTTAATTTTCTAGACCAAATTTTATCACTCTTCTCCTCTTGCACGAACATATTCTCATATCATTGACATGTAGCCAAGCACTGAAAAATCTGATCGATTGTAATACCCTCCTCCCATATCTACCCAAGTAACTGCCCAACCATGGTAAACACGTGATCATAGGCTACAACGATATGATTCAGCCTCCTAGGTATCTGTAAGGAAGTGGAATCAACGGAAACCCATCACACATACCTTCCACATCATCAGCAACACTCCGAGGAGCCATCTCAACCACACAAGTATCATGCCCCTGGGTCTCACTGAGTTTTAAGTTATTAAACCACTAGACACTCCCATGCTATGGGCAAGCCAGCGTCCAAAGAGCTCTAGACGCTCCCACAAGCCTGCATGCCTGTGTCTAGGGACTATTTCCAGCAAACCTGTGCCAACGTCCATGGGACTTAAGGCACTTTTCAAGACCAT